>JAQGBJ010004550.1:0-10043 GCA_034698345.1 Sphaeridia pumilis | reverse complement strand
TTTTCCAACAAAGTGTATAATATAAAATCTGCAGAATGGACCCGCATAATCTGCAAGAATATGCATATACACAAAATCCCGATAAACAAAAGTTGATCCACGAACGTCTGTGGGATAACTGTGGAAAATGATTTTCCATCCCTACGACGACTCTGAAAGATGTCTAGTAGTTGTGAAAATTCAACACTTTTCATCTCCTGAAGATGTCTTTTTTGAGAGCAGCTCGAGTCGTCTCTCGGACATCAGCCATGAATATCATAAGGATATCTTCCACATTGCTTTTAATGACGATTGCTGGTGAATGGATTTTTACTTGTGATGCAATTTTTATGTAATTTTGAAAATTTAAAGTAAGTTTAAAGAGACAAGGACAGAAAAGGCATAAAAACACATCGATTCATCACTTTTAACATCAATTAAAACGCTAATTAAAACGCTAGAGGAAAGGCATCCATTTACAAACACTCCAACTGAAACGAACGACAATTAAAAATCATACAATTAGGACCAAACTAAATATCGTAAAGGACATGGCATTAATTTAATTTAATTTGAATTAATTTAGTGAAATTTCGTGCAGTTTCCTTTTGCCACTTACCAAAGCTGAGCTAAATCGGAAACTGCATGTGAAATACGATGATGGCTGGAAGAATTACAACTTTTACATAATCAAAAGTTGCAATCCATTCCGTGATTATAAATTAATCACTGCCTTAAAAGGAAAACAAATATAATTAAACTAAACTAACCTTTGACCAAATACAAACCTTGAAACTTTTGCTTACTTGAGAGCAGTTAAAGACTGGACCGACTTGCTGCCGTGCTAAAACACGACTGAGCACATATAAAGTTTACATGCACGAGAAAACCATGAGCTGATTTTCAGAAAATGATATGCAGTCGTCTTTTTAACGTCCCAAATAATTTTTCGTATTTCGACGGAATCTGCTCACCAGAAAACGTTAAATGAACGACCTCCAGAACTGAAACTTAGAGACTAATTTCTCAGGAATGAAAGATGATGTTTCATCTACAAAAGACGTTCGTGGATCAACTGTCATCATACGCTGTTTATCGGGAACTTGGCTTTTTCTGCTGCTCTTGCGATTATTATTGCGCAATAAAAACACTAAATGTGGTTTTACGAAGTCAGTTTTAGTAAAAGCCCTGACATGACTATTTTTTGCAAAAACGGCAAGAAACGGCAAGATTTCATGCAATTGCTGTCAAGCCAACTGAATAAAGTATCGGCAAACAAATAAAACTACAAACAAAATATCGGCATTCAGGGAGCTGCAAAAATCTACTGAAATGAAGCCTACAATAAATATAGAAAAGTTTAATACCTACCGTTCAAATCAAGTTCCGATGAAGTCACCTCTTCCGAATCTGATTGACGCTGCCCGTTTTCATCTCCAGTAGTATCGTTACTTGACTTGCTCATCAACGTCAATTTTGGAGACAAGTCAAAGTAGTTTTGCTCGATCACGTCGGCTCGATCTCTTCTAGTCGACCCGTTGACAGTAGTGACTCCAGCGGCGCTTCCGTCGGTCCGGACAATAATCACGTACAAGAGGAGGAAACCAGCAGCGAGCCTGGCCGTCTTCTTCCCAGTAGCGCCAGATGGCCCCTGAAAAATTAAGTATAAAAATATTGTGAATCAAACAAGAGAAAGTTTCACTTGTATACATTAGAGACTTATAACGCACGGTTCAGCTCAAATGGTTTATCCATTTGTCGTACCAAAATGACAACAAAAAATGATCCCGTTCCACTAGAGCGCAGGCGCAAAATATTCTCAACACTTTTGCTTACCATCATTTAAACGTGAATCTCCTTCCAGGATACCGATGTGACAACCAAGCCCAGAATTTTCCAAACTTTCACCGGTCTGGTGAGACACTGCGCAACACAATGACACCAATCACCAAGGCCTTGGAAATGAAGCAAACTTTCAAATATCAACTTGGTCTCAAACTGTCGGTCAAGTGAATGCTCGTTCCGTCTCGTCATCCGCTTTTATACGCTCAGATACATCCACATGTTCCTGTCCAGACGAAAGCTGTTTCATAAGAATTACGTAAAGTTCCTGAGAACTACGAACGTCTTGAAAGTTTTCTCAAGAATTTTACATTACATGCGAGATCAGCTCTGAAAGTTCGGTTCCCGCGAATTAGTGATTGGCCATATGGGCTTGGCATCAAAACATCCAGTTCATTTTATTCTAAAAGATTTTTTTCATTCCGACGCTTGCAAAAGAATGCAAGATTCTGGAGAAATTATCGCGTCGCCCAGATCCAACTTATCTTAAAGATGAGAGAGCGCAGCCAGTGTATTCCATTAACACTTTGAGTAGAGTCTTATTTGTAACAGTTTTCTGGACATGACTGCACAGTAAGAAAGAGCAATAAATAATAAACAAGAATTTCTCTCACAAGTTAGCTACAAAAGCGCAAAATCAGGAGCAATAAAGTGTTGCGTTGATACTTGAGCTTAAAAAAAAAGCTACGCTAATCCAGTCTGTTCTGAAATGCTTAAGTCAGCGAAACGAAAATTACGTTTGAGCTGCTGAAGCTGGCAGCTTCTCATGAACCAATATAACATCATTCAGCTCATTTTAAACACCAGTTTTACAGTAAAGCTTTGATATTAGCTATAGCTGTAGCCGGAGGCTAAGCTTCTAAAGCATTTGAAAGCTGCTGTTATGCTCAGTAGTTACCTAACTCGGCCATGACCCATGACAACCTGCTATTTTCATTGCTCCATCTTCGTCTTCCTTGTTAATTTCTTTGAACAAGCTCAAATTTTGAGTTAAATGAAGCTTTCCTGACAATGAACGAATAGCGTCAATCTCAAGAAGCTCAGAAAAACTCAATGTTTGGAGTGACGCCCGGGATTCTTGTTCGCGAGAAACTGGGCCGTAGAAATGTATAATTTCTGATGTATAATTTTTCTCTATTGCAAAGGATAATCACCATCAAAAACTTTGAACACAGGTGGCGTTTTTAAACAACAGCTTCAGGTTTTTTTCTAATGTTTAAAGGAGAACGGGGGAAAAAGGTTGAAACGTTCCGTGTATGTTACCAAAACAGCTTCGTTTTCTCAGCGCTAGAACTTGGTAGCAAAGCCAAATCAAATTTTACATGGAACCTGCGGCAGGAAATTAGGAACACATTGGCCAAGTTTCCCTCAACCGACTTTTTCAAATTTCAACGCCAAAACCTGTTTGGAAAGTTGATTGTTTTATTATACAGCTCAAACCAAGAGATACATTGCTAATGTGGCATATTTTGTAAAGTTTGTTTGTTTGTTTTGTTTTGGTTTTGTAAACCATTGACTGAATTTCAGTTAGTTGGCGAGTTAGTCAAGTCTTGGTTGTCATTTCAGTTCTATGGAACTGGGTTTCAGAACTCATCCCTTTCATAATGTGCATAAAATCATTTTGTGATTTAATTTTTAGAACCAAGTTGGCGGAACAAGGTGAGTAAACCGGAACAATCAAGCTCCAGCAACAGCAATCCTCTTGTCAGGCTTTCTTTCAGACAACTGCAATACCACCAGAACTTTGAGTCTGCGGCTTTGATAGCACCAAGTTGAGCGGCAAGGTTCCGACTTTGGTATTACTGAAAGTTCCATAACATAAAACAAAATCTCGGAAACCAAATATGCATCGACAGCACATATGGTCATATACGCGAAGACAGAAAAAAAGTAAATAAATGTTTTCTAGTGACTTGAGTGAGTCAAACCTTTGCATTAACTACAAAAACAATGAACAAGATGCAAACACTCTTTATAGGTACACGCCATTATATGGATCGAGGTCAGTTATAGTCTTTACATGTTAATTCGCCATATATACATCGGAAACGTTTAAATGAAAAGCCGCCAATCTGTAAAGGTCAAATGGCCTAATGAATCGGCCTGATCACCAGTAAAATATAAACTTCAACATCTTTCTTTGCCGTATGCTTCTAGTGTTCATTCTTCTTGTCCAAAATTTGCCTTTGAGTCACATGTAAAATGTTTGAAATATATCATGTGCCGACATCGTTGCTGTCGCTTTTGAATTCAGTCTTTTCAGCTTTCTTCTGGTTTTCAAAACTCGATTTCCATGATTTGAAGTTGAGATGCGACACTCATTCAGTTCGATTTGAAACTAGTTTTTATTTCTAGAATAAAATAAAACACCAAATATTGGCAATCCAAGAGGCGCATTACAGCAAAGTGTCATACACTCGTATTCACCACGTATATTAAACAACTAAAGGCTGCTGCTGGTTCATTTGACGTTGAGCAAATGGAGTGTCACCTGAAACTAAATTCTTTACTTCTTGAGTGAACTTGTATGATCAAGAAGGGACAAAAGTAATACAATGAGATATTATTTTGATACAGTTACAATCAATCGATTACAAAAACTTAATTTTAATTTTCACTTGTAAGCATATATCGATTTGTGCTAAAGGAGCTATCTCAAACAACGAACAAGAAGGATCAAAGCAGGAAAAACACTGCTAAACGCTTCACAGTTTTACTAAAATATCTTTAAGAAATGCTCCACAAGCTCAAGTCATAATCAAGTGAATCTTTCCTTTCCACTCCGTCACAATTACTTGGTAATTGTGCCCAAAACTTTGACCATCCACTCTGATCCTTTACACTTAATATTTTCTGATCATCCTTCCGCTTCAAGTAGAAAAATTCTCCGTTCTGAATCGGTATAACTTCCCACTGAAAGTCCGACTTGTAATCATCTGGAGTACAGCGGTTGGCCCCAAAATATCCGCATTGTTTGTTTTTGTTAACAAACCTGAAATATCGCCCCTTTTCAAGTGGTGTCACATTCCATTGATGAAGAGTCTTGGTTTCGCTTGATTCACAAGCATACGGATCAAACTTGTTTGTCGACCCAAAACCGTGAGCTGACAAGTAAGCACCTTGTGGCACTTCCCTTAAACATAAGTAATATCCGCTATGCTTTTTACTCTTGATGTACACGTGGCTATCCCAAAGAAGTGCCCTGACACCATTCGGCAGCCTACCTTTGATATCCTCCAAACGTTGTTTTTCTGATTCAGTTGCTCCACCCATTTCACCCTCCATTCTTTCCTTGCATCTGAACGCTAGCATGAACAATTCGTGGCCATTCAAGCCATTGCTGCTAACCATTTCGTCGAATAAACTAGAGTAGCCAATAACGTCGTATCTGTATTTTGTCAAGTTATCTATAAACTTGATCACATTTTCGGCGTTACGTATATCGTTTGAATAAGCTGATTTTACAATTTGTTCAAGATATGCCATAAATTCACTCTCATATTCTTTGCCAAAATCAACTATTTCGTCGTAGTTTTTAGCGCGGATTTTAGCCCCCCATTCTTCTATCACTGTGTTCCTGAGATTCTCCAACTTGGACCACAAGCTCCTTAGAGCAGGATAAGAATTGTTGAAATCTAATACACTACAAATGTGGCCCGCTAGAGACAAGCTCAAAACCTGTGGGCTATTTAAATGACCATGTGCCTCCATTTGATCAAATACTACTGGAGACGCTATCTCGAATTGACGACAGTTGGGAAGCTTTTTAACGAAACCAATCACTTTCGGCAGATTAGTAATTGATCCAGCATAAGCTTGCATTACAACTTCTTTGAGCAGCGTATCATCGCCGAGCTCTTTGAATTTGTCCATAGCAGCTTCATATTGACCTTGCTGAATAGCTCTTGCACACAATTCTGTTTTAGCTTTTTGAAGTTGTAAACGTTGGTCTTTCATCTCACCCTCTAGTAAATCAACAGACTGCTGTAAATCTTGCAAATCTTTTTCTAATTTGTCTACTTTGAACTGAAACTCTTGCGAGACTGAGGCACGAATTTTATCCGATACACTGTCAAATTTCGCTTTCAAGCTTTCGTAAGCGTTTTTCCATAAAGTAACTTCCGCTACCGGAACTTTGCCACTAATAGTAATAGTCTGCTGGAAACCTCGCTTCAAATGGAGCATCCCGCACTGTATGTTTGTGATCCACTCGTCGCAGTTGTTTGGATTGTCTTGATTTAGAGTACATTGAGCGCCTTTCGATGGCAGGCTGGATATGTTAGCGAGTGTTCTTCGTATGTCCAGGTCGAGCTCTTTGAGCTGATCATGTGTTACCTCACATTTTTTACGAGGTTTAACAGGAGGTAGAGGGGATCTGACCATACGTTTCACGATGCTCGTATTAACGCTCCGGTATTCAGGCCTGGAGTCTTTGAATGTACCGTGCAAATCCTCAAAATCACCAATTAATTTGTCCAGCCCGTCCAAAATCTTTTGACGCAATTCAGGATTTAAACTCAGGTACTCCTGTGACTCGGAAGTGGCTGCGGATGTACTGTTATTCCCAAGGAAGCTCGCCGTAGTTGGAGTTACGGCTGGTTTTTCGGACGAAGTTGTTTCTGGTGCAGGAGGCAATTCTTCGGTTTCTGTTGTATTCTTTTCTCCATTCTCTTGAACTTGGTTAATGGTTGGCTTTGGCGCTTGAGCATCTGGAACAATTGACATTCGTCTCCCCATTGTCGTTGAATGGTCCAGTGGAAGCTTTGCGTCAATGTCACTAGAGTTTGGGCTCTTTGCCTCAAGGTTGACATTGTCCACAAGTTGCGTTCGGATCGTATCTATAAGATAAAATTACGATAGTTAACTGTGCTTTCAGGTACTTGCGAAACGTCTTGAAAACTTTCACAATGTCAATAATACTGCAAAAATTGAGTAAACACATCCAACCATTACCTCCAGGCTTCAAAGTCATGGAGACCATGGACAATTGGCGCTGCGCGGGCTCCATCGTACCATCTTCGGAAAGTTTCTTGCTCAATTTTAATGACAAATCCGAGCTATTTTGCTTGAGCGATGGAGAAGCTTCGATCTTAGGAATTATCTCGGTGACGGTTTTGTCGGCTCCAGCTATAATGGTAATCCAGTACAAAAGAAGTAAACACGCAGCGGGCCTCTTCGCCATTTTGCAAGTTGCATCTGGCGTTGGCGTCTCCTAAGAGAGTAAACAATAGAAGCGGTGTAAACAAAACAGCAAACCAGTTACACATTGAGAGTTGGTGGATGCATCGTTCAGTTCATGTAGTTACAAGGCTGCAAAATTGATGACTGAACTAGAAGCTTAACGCGGAAGCAAGAACGTATTTCACTAAAATCCTAAAATCTGCAGTGCCACACAGCTCACTTGGATCCTGATGCAACTCATTTTTCACTTTCTTGTTCATTTGCACTCCAAAAGCGTACAAATGAAAAATGCTCTGAATCGAGAACGGATTCTTTTCCAGATTTCGTCGCTTTGCTACTAACTTCACAAGTAAATCAATGACTGAAGTATGGAGAAACGACATGTTGTTCAATGAGCCAGTCAGATTGTAATTTCAAGTCAAATGCACTTAAGAACAATTACACCACAAATGCTGTATAGTTTCCGTTACCTTTCCCGTATAAGGTCGCTTCGTTATTGTAGAAACTTGAATGTCTTGAATGAGACAATACGGAGAAACAAGCAGAGGCGTTTTGTTTTGTTTCAAGATCAAAAATGGCGTCGTAAGACGTCTTCAAGACAGTTGCCTTCAGAGCTCAAAAGTGACGATGCTTATAGATTCGACAAGAAATACGTGTTACGTAATGTATGGACAACAGAAAGCGACTCCTACAGGTAAATCCGCAGAGATTCATTTTGAAGCTTGCAAAAGCATGCAAGAATTTGACAAAAAACGCGTCGAGTGGATAAACTTAAGTTTGTTGCTTGAGTTTATGTAATTGCATACCATTGGCTCTATAATTTAGTCGCTTAATTTTCACAAACAGGTTCCTTAAAGCATTGAGATAATTACGAATTCCAATAATACGAGTGAGTGAATATACATGTACATGTATAAAAACAATACGCGAGATTTCCTGCATAACCACTTCACCAAGGATATCTTGCGCGTTGGACAGGAGCCGGCAGTTCAAATTTGAACCGACAGAAACACATGTTGATCTGACATCAAATTTTGTAGCTTTTGCATCATCTTGTGTGTCATCGCAATTTGAGGTAAGTTCCATAAATTAAATTGAATATAATGATGAGAAAACCTTGGGAAACATGTTCAAAGGTTACGGCATGATTTTCAATTTTCTTTGATTTACTTACATTGCAGTTGGCAAAATGTTTTGCACCAACATCCAACCAGTGATTTTTGCAGCTGGTACCGGGTCCCGAATGACCCAGCTGACCGGCGGCACTGGTGGCAGTGGCATAAGCTTACCCAAGTGCCTGATTAGGGTTTGTGGCAACCCGTTGATTTTCTACCCTTTGAAGTCTTTAGCTAACTATGGATTTACTGGTAAGATGAAAGAATCGAAAGCTTCTCACTCACTCAGTTAACTTGATGTGACTCTCAAAGCGCAATCTTCTTAACAGATTTTTATTTGGTTTTCAGATGTAATAATTACATTGACGGACAAAGAAGACGTTCGCCGAGAAGTAGATAAAGTCTGTGCTAGAGTCGGGATCAAAGCAGATTATGTCATTGTATCTGAGGATGATGAAGATTTTGGGACCTTTCAGTCTCTCCGACAAGTTATCAGATCTAGTAAATTGCCCAAGAATAAGGTATGTGAGATTGCAGGTTTCCGATCATGTTCCAGAGTTGAAATTCGTAGTTTCTAATGGGCCTGATTGATTATAGGAAGATATTATGATCGTGTCATGTGACACGATTCTAGATACCAGCTTCAATAAACTCGTGCTCTTTCATAAGGCCCAGTCATCTGCTTGTACTGCATGGTTCTTGAAGGGCCAGGTGCCCACACTACCTACCGGGACAAAGCTGCCGGGACCAAAAGTCAAAGCAAAAGCTGGTGAGCTAAAGTTGTGGAGGATTCTTACTTGTGGAAGGGGCATTAAGTTAAGTAATGATTTTGTTGTTGCAGAACGCGATATAGTTGGGATTGAACCAGATACGGGAAAGCTTGTGTTTTTAGCGTCGGAAGCAGATTTTGAAGACGAACTACGAATTTCTGCAGAAGCGTTAAAAAAGGCAGCACATACTAAGATATATACTGCTCTGGTTGATAGCCATATTTACCTGATGCGTCGGTGCTTGGTGGAACAGTATGTTGGGAACGAGGAAGTAATGTAAGTACAGTGAAAGTTCGAATTAGCGGTTTTCCACGGGGATCGAAAAAATTACCGCTATTTCGAGTTTACCGCTGTTCCGAATAACAGTATCAGTGCCACTAATCCGAGGTCTCAAAAATAACACTGCAAGCTTGATACTCAATGAACCAACCGATAAGACTAAAATGTGCAAGAGACGCAGTTCTGCGGCTGCAGCAACCGACGACGGTTGAAATTCATACATTTCAGCGTCAACAAACGGATTGGATGGATGACTTAAGAAATACTGTTATTCGGAGGTAAAAACTTGTACGCTATGGGCCGAGTGGCCGTTAAAACCCTACCGCTAAAAAGAGTTTTTCTGATTAGCGGCGCCGCTATTCGGAGACTTTTCGTAATGTTAATCATATGGAGGCGCGCCGGGGCCAAAAATTTCCGCCGCTATTCCGAGTTTACCTTTGATTAGCAGTACCGCTAATTCGAATTTTCACTGTAGATGTCTTTTTTTAAATACTACAGTTTCGTTGGATTACGGTCATATGTGATTTTGATTAATCTTAGGAAGTTCTTGAGTATTAAAGGAGAGTTCATCCCATTCCTCATTAATTCTCAATGGGGAAGCACAGTGATCGACTTGACAAGACCTGAAGGCGAGAAAGGTCCAGCACCTTCAAACTTTTACGCCGTGATTCATTCAGAAGCTAGCTGCATTCGGGTCAATACTGTCAAATCATTAGCGAGTGCAGCCAAATCTGTAAGCTGATAAACTTCAATGATGAAAACCTGAATATGAATGGAACTTAAGTTCATTTACTTTTCTCGTAGCTTGACTGGCTGAAACAAATCTTCCCTAACGACGTTGGAGGCAGGGCAAAAGACACTACCATAGACAAGACGG
>JAQGBJ010004549.1:0-10043 GCA_034698345.1 Sphaeridia pumilis | reverse complement strand
AATCTTCCCACAACTTTAACCAGCTTATGCTACAATCCAAATTGCCTAATCCTATCAAAAGTTTGTCGCCTAAATTCATGTGGTTTCCTAAAGCCACACCAACTTCCTCTTTCTCTTCCTCCAAACCGTTTCATTTTAACCAAAATCACCCTTCGCATAAATTTCAACTCATCCCTGTCAATCTTCACAAAAACTTTTCTGCCACAAATTCAGAAAATCTTTCCCTCAAGTACTTAAACTAGCATCAATTTAATCCCTCTTCAGCTACACCTGCTTCCTTTGAGCAATTCCTCATAAAACGCACACCTGTAATTAATTACTCTTTTCTCATAAAATGAAACCAAAAATCCAAGAACTTACCTCATTCCCAGTATGGTCCTGGTACCGAACCCACTTGCCCAATTCCGGTCGCCAGTATGAAATTAAATACATTTCAGCAAACTCAGCTCCTTGTCCGTTTCCAAATCGTCCTTGAGTTTCTGCAGCAGTGATTACGTGAACGTGGTGTAGGTCAATCTGTAAACAAAAACATTATCAATCCATATTTTTTCTTATTTTGTTGCTAACCTCTCATATCCAAAATATTTAACAGTTTATTTCTACTCCAGTCATTTAAATACACGTAAAACACATCTCTACTTCTCATGTCACCACTCCATACTTAAACAGCCCTTGAAATTCGATAAACATCTTTAATCTACTTTTGCATCTTCCCTCCAGTCACAACCAAGCCTTCAAAAACTTGGGTAAGTATATTCCCACTGCTTCTGTTCTCTTCCAACTCCTCGGTGACTTGTGACTTTTCTTACCCGAATCCCGCTCCAACCGGCGTCTCAAATAAAATACTGTGCTCAGAATCTCAAAAAACTATCAACACATATCTTCTCAACCCAGACTCCTCCACGGCCATTATTCTTCACACGTCTTTGAAAACAAACCCACTTGCCGCTTCTCCTCCTTCAACTTCAACATCCTCAATGGATTTAAACGGCCTCAGCAACTCCCGCTTAAAAAATTCTCTCATGTACCACCAGATATCAACAACGTTAACGTTAACCCTTTCCCCACGAGGCCCTACAAAATACACACTTTACTGCTCCTTCTCCGTACAAAATTCATGTTATTCTAAGAAGAGTAACATAAACCGAAACTTACTTGAAGCCATTCCTCGGCGTCCGACGTAATTTGATTCTTCGGACACCAGGCACCTCCTTGTCTCTCCACACGAACCCTGCAAAATAGACAAAACGGATCAATATCACTTTCACCAACAATTTATCACCCTCACACCATTACCGAGCACCAACCACGGTCATCATCCGCTTTTAAATTCTTTTTTACCCGCCTTCGGATCCGCAAAACTACACCAACACTCCCACCACCCTCGACTCTAGAAATAGCAACAGTTTTCATTCAGATCACATACACCAATTTCACCCTTTCCGACCCAAACCATTACTGCTATTCTCGACTCCAAAATAGAGTTAGTCAATTGCCATTACTACATAATACATAAAACTTGGATTATCCTCCATCGAAAAATTCAATTTCCCGTTTCGCTCTTTGACCCTCTAAAATATTTATAGCGCCGACCAAAAATTTTCGCCTAATAGCTGCAGGTCCGAAAATCAATTCGCAAAACATTTCCGGTTTATGTGCATATCCAATAAGCGCCCAGTCTATGATGAACCATTGGAATTTCCCGCCTCGTCAGCTAACAACGCCCACAACGCCTCACCACCTGTACAAATAAAAAGCCGACTTCCCATTTTAACGACTCCACCACGCTATCTGTTGACCATCCAACCCATGTAATGACCACGCTAAATGATCATCGACTTCCAATGTTCCTCAACACCATTCCAGCTCCTCCACCAACAAAACAAAATGATTCGAACCTCGTTCCTCTACATGGACAACGTGAAAAGCGCGCGTGTGTGTATAAATAATTTGCTACCGTCAACTCCTAAAAGCCTTCTCATAAATCTTCATTTAAATATCTCATGCCGATTTTACCGACTCGAAAAAGTGATCCCAGTCCATGATAAACTATTACCAAAGAAACGCAAACCCTCCAACTAAAAATTCCCCTTGAACACATACGGTAACGATAAAAAACATTACCCGCAATAACAAAAACAACAACACCCAAACTTGGCTAAAAGGACAAAAAATACCAGCTATTAAGCTACTACCCAAAGTCATCCCTCTTACCATTTATTTTAAACTCGTCCCCACAAACATACTGCACCCATCACCCAGCACCCAACTTTTTAATGAAGCCAAATGATTCTTCAATGATATCCAAAAACAGGTTTCACCTTTTTCTTGCTCAACAACTTTTCGTCTACTTTGTACACCCACTACCGAAAAAATACTCGCTTTTGTACCTACTACCCGCTGACATATTCAAGTCCATGCCGCCCGACTCCTGCTTTAATTAGTTAAAATCAACAAGAGCCATCAAACATTCCACCTCGATCCCACGTGATCCCTATCGACAACCTTCTACTGGAATCATCGTTCCGACATCCTCTCGTTCCCACGGCAACATTACATAAGCCGCCATCCTGAAGACTGACAGCAACGACATTCTCGCAGCTCCAACATTTCCCCTTGCACTCTTCCTTTCACAATCTTTCACCCTCGTAAAAACGATTCCAATGAAAAATGAGCAACTCAACTACCGCGAGGGAACACAAATACCTAAGCAGGAATTAATATTAATTCGACCGATCAAATCCCTCACCGCAACGCATTAAACTACATGCATCTCGCCCACCATCATCATTAAACTTCCTCGACGATCTCCTACCCATAACATCAAAACTCGCGCCCTCTTCTTCTTTTTCTTCTCAACTCACATCAAGAATTCCTCTTCAACAAAATTGATTCCAACATATTAAAAACTTTCTCCCCTTTCAGTTGCTTTCATGTGCTTTCACTCATTCAGCCCGTCAAAGTCATTCATAATCATCATACAAAAACTACCACTTTCCCTCACAATTTCAAAGATCAACCTAATGCTACCCCTGTGCCAGCCATGGTCATAAACTCAAATTTTAAAATTACAAACTCATGTGTCATATCATTTTACCGCCATATTTTCTTCTGCCCTTTTTGTGTACTTTACTACCATAACTTGTTGTTCCTTTCTTCATTACACACATCAAAACTACATTTATTCAAAGACCATAAGCTTTAACGCCGTAAAATGGCCTCATCCCACCATGTCTTCTCTCTCAGCTTCATTAAAAGACGTCGACGACTTTTGAATCCCCCTCGCCTAAAGCTCACTCCCACAAAACCCATGCAGATTCATTTAATGAGAATGAAGGTATATAGCAGATTTATAATATTTGAAAACGAATCCTCTATGGTCCCACATACATGTTCAAATCTTCCATTCATGTACTCAGCAAATCAAGAATAGAACAAGTCCTCAGGATAACAAATCTTCCCATTAAATTCTCTCACATTAATAGCTTCAAAACAGGAAAACCACAAGACCGGTTTATTCAAAATCCATAAATTCAAAATTCCCTGCTAAAACTTCATTCCGCATATAATATTTGTTACTTGATTCAAAGTCCCATCAACCAGCCGGGCTAACTTAAAAAGTCTCCCCAATTTTTTTATTTCAAAAAGCATCCACATTTTTTACGGATTCTACAAAGCCAATATTTAAGCTATCCGTCGCTAATTTCCCTTGAAACTTCTTGCGTTACAAACATTTTTGTAAAACTGTAATTCTTCCTCCTACTCATCCGGAACATATCATTACATAACCTCAAACTGCGAACCGCTACTGCAGCCGTTGCCTTCTATATAATATAAAATAGAATACTTGAAAATACCTCGCCGCCAACAGCGCTCACTTGCACCCTCAAGCCGTACAAGACTATTCAATTTCAAAAACCCGCGTTCCCCTCCCTCCCTCCTTTTCTCTACATTTCTCTCATCTTTCATTTTCTCATTTATAGAAAACTATCTGTCACGTGTCAAATTTATCATACTAATTAGCTACACAGACAGTAGGATCCCTAGTAATAGGACGGGATGACGACCAACATCACAAGATCCCTTTAAACTTGTCTCCCTTCACTCCCACCCCCAACCACCGATACTAAAGACCCCCAACCACAAACCTATTTCCTCTAGCAACCAAGACACATTGTTCTACAGTCACCAACACTACTACTTCTACTTCAGATACTTCATTGGTCCTACTAGTTTCGTTCCAAATTTTGTACTCAGTGTGTCTTAAATTACAATGTTCTCCTACACCCAAAACCTTAACTGCCTTTTCTCCTTCATCTAATCAAAAAGACACCCGGTACCATCATCAACCATTGACCACAGCAAGCAGCTCCACGAACCCCCACAACGTACAAACAAGCTCAACATCTGGCTTCAAACTTCAAACCAAAATCACTCATCAAATATACAAACACACACTGTACGTACGTATCCATTCCTTCAAAACAAAACACGAAACCCTGTCTGTCAAAATACTGATTATTTGAACATTGAACTCTATCGCTCAAAGCATACAACTTTCAGACTTGAGGCTTGAGACAGCCAGTCAGCCGGTCCGATTCCGCTCACAATTTCCCCAAAATAGAAAACCAGACTAGCCTGAACCCGACGTACACTTCCGGAAAACTTTCATTCTTTCAAACTGTCGCCAGAAGCTATACAAAATTTCCACGCCAAAAAACAGAAGCCCTACCAAAACTTATGGTCGAGGAGTCTACGAGCCGGTGGTACCAGTTCACCCGATTTTTCACATGTAACTACTAACTACAGTACGCTTCGCTACCTTTGAAACTTTTATTTCCAACAAACTTTCAAAACTTATGCACCCTCAGGGTTTCATATTTCCTCCCTCCTTTTCTTCCTCATTTCTTCCCTGTAATGAACTATTACCGCTCTCCCGTCTAATATACTTATTCACCCTAAAAGAACAGACAGAGATTCCAAAATGAAACGTCCGTCCGACTGCCTGTCAGGCTTCTCTTTCTGTCTTTCCCTGAACCTCCGGACGTACAGGAACCCTTCAAGTTTCAAGCTACCAGAACCTAGCAACTTTTCCTCCCAAATATATTTCTAGCTTCACCATATTTTCTACTGCTTCTTCTCTGATCAGAAATATTCCCTAACCCTTTTTCCATCAAGTCATAAAGTTCTGTCACAATATCAAAGCCCGTTCACAAAGATCAAAGCGATGTGATTTGAACCACATCATTTCCACATGTTTACCCTTTGAATTTTCTCAATCCCGCTTTCAACTCTTGCTCAACAAGCTAAATTACTATACTAACAGTAAATTCTAGAATTTAAGCACCTTATACGACACGAGAGACAATACCGCAACGTTCCTGCTCGAGCAGCCCATTATCTCCAAAATCTCCCCTTTCACACCTGGAAATCCACCGTACAGATCTTAATGATACCTTGGAGCATAATTATGAAAATTTAATAGAATCTCTAGATCCACCTCCTACTCCTTCTACAAACAATACGGTTGTAGAAAATATTCGGCATGCTCCTCTCATTTCAAATTCAGGTTGCGTACAACAACCAAAAACAAACACCTCTTTGATATCATTTAATCTCCATATTAAAATCAAGTAACCCAAATAAGCCTCCTGGTGGTCCTTCTCGTGTTACTGAAAAACACACACGTCATACATAATATTACCACTTCGGATCCCTCATTGCACCTTTTTATATAAACATGACCTCCCTCAACAGACAGGAAAACTCCGCCTCCATGACATAAAATATTCTGGTAATCTCTGATAATAGTACACCTGGCGCTTTCTTGATTAATATTCACAGTTTCATCTGAAAACTACTAGAATTTTACCGTTACATAATACATTTACATTCCCTCGTTCGTGTGTGGCTGCTGTCAATTACACATTTTCCTGACACTTTCTATGTAACCCGACATAACTTTACGCTGACCTCATATGGTCACATAAATTTTCACACATCCGTGACAAACCGTAACACATTTTACACGCACATGCAGTCTCCTAATTACTCCGCAAGGACTTGACTCCAATTACCCTCTCGCGACTATTTTCAAATATTTTGTTTCCCGCATTTTCCATTTCACATCTCATTTCGGCCTTCTCAAAACATTAGCAACACGGTACCAGTCTTGAATCTTTATATAAATACTTCCCGGTCGACATTTTGTTTTTCAATCAAAATATTGGCCCTTTTCGGTTATTTCTGTTTACCACTTGAACATCTAATTTCATCCAGTCTCAAGCCCAAATTTCCAGCAACAAATTTCACTTCACGTTCAAAGAAACTAACTCATCCTCTTTCCCACAACTGAAACTATCTGCAGCCATCCCTTTTGTTCTAGCATCCTCCGGCTCATCAACTTAATTTCATAAAGGCGAACCAAATTAATTCAATTAGACGCCACTGCCACAACAGTAACAACATCCCCATTATAGAACAACAATGCACTCGAGTCGGAGACCTCTCATATTGTCTCCCATCCACACTGCCACTTCAAACTTCTCATTCATCGCTTCTTCTTCTCCAGTCCCACAAATTGATTTAATTACAGCAACCCAATTATCAACTAATTATTACGCCATTCATTCATTTTCCCGCCAACAAACCATCAAAATTTTTCCAATGACCCTTGTGGTGCTCTTAATGGCTTTCAGTATCAACAATGATAAAATACAAAAACTTACCTGGCATTCTGTGGCCCCACAGTCCCTCCGTCAAAAGAACTAGAAGCTGACAGATCCGAGTCTTTTATTTCGCCACTCTCCATACCTAATGGAACCAGGCATTGTGCTAAAAATACAAAACAAGAATCATTAATTGTCAATTCTTTAAATTTGTTCATTCACTTATGGCACGCGCCTATACTACTTTCTCCCCTAATTAAATATATCCTCCCTCAAATGCATTTCTTACTTCTTTCCTCGTAATATTTGTTCCTCAAACAGGAAACAATCACCAAACATTAAACTGACTAAACTCGAATAAAGTTACGCTCCTTTACTTTCTATTGTTCTCTACAAATAGCTTCTTCTTCTTCTTCTTCTTCCAGTCAGTCAGTCAGTCAGCTGTGTAGCAACTTCTAATTCCATACCTCTTTTGTATTACTTTGTAGCTCTAAAAACAGGCGTAACAAACAAAAGTCATGTCTTTCCACACCCGTCAATTCGTTCCGTCTCGTTGCCATAAAACACTAAAAGAGCAACTCTACCCTCCATTCTCCATTTATATATACACATTCGCCTTCAGCCCGTTTCTCAACAACAATTAAAACTCCCATCCAAACTGTATTTAACACGTCAATTCTTACACCTTCCAGACTCATTCCAGCATTTCCAGTACACTTCCCGTACACGTGCCAGCTCACATCTTCCCGTCATCACTTTTTTCAACCCTTCTCCATTCATCCAGCCATAACCTTTAATTACGGAAACCACCACCATATTCCATACCGTTCATAACAACACTGAAGCACTTCCGCTTTACAATCATCATCATAAACCCAGAGGCACAATCATGGATTATCATCACTATGAGCACACAAAAACTGTCATCCTGTCCAAAAGCGTTATACCGAGGCGGGGCTCAAAGAAAAAATATTATTTTGTTACCGTCAACCCATCCCGTCATATAATCATAATAATCATAACACAAAAAATATCATCTTCATCTGCTCCCAATCATAATCATAATTTACACACTACTGCATATTACAACTTTCATTTTTTAACACACGCAACAACCGCCGCCTCCAACATGCACACAAAAGTCAGTCAGTGACAAAAGCCCTACCTTCCTTCCATCTAACTGACATGTCAATTATCCCCACCGCCACGTGTCACAACATTGTTATACATTTATTAGGTAGCTTTAGCTACCTTATATGTTTACTGTGTCCGTCCGTCTGTCTGTCTGTCTGTCCGTCCGTCCGTGGTACGATTATCTCCGGAACAGAGGGACCGATTGACATGGGACCTTCACCAATCGATAGCCCTTGGGTCAAGCATCTTCCGTATTGAAAATGGTTGACCTAGGTCAACGGCTATTGGGTCAAAGGTCAACAAGATCCGTCCGTGTACGGTTATCTCCGGAACGGAGAGACCGATTGACATGAGACTTTCACCGATCGATAGCCCTTGAATCACGCATCTTCATTGTTCCAAATGGTTGACCGAGGTCAACAGGAACCGGGTCAAAGGTCAACAAGATCCGTTGGGACGGTTTTCTCCGGAACGGAGTGACTGATCGATATGGGACTTCCATATTAAGGCACTTGAGTCAAAATTTTTGGTTTTGAATATGGTTGACCCAGTAGGTCAACGCCAACCTGGTCAAAGGTTCCGTGTCAAAGGTCAACTGAATCCGTTTTCGAAACCGATTGACATGAGTCCCTCAGCAATCATTAGTTCTTGGGTCAAGAGTCTTTGCTGCCAGATTTAGTTGGCCTTTGTCAGGGGTCAAAGGTCAATCGGATGTTTTTTAAGATCGTTTAATTCAATAATAGTTACTTTCACCTGGCTAAAGCTGCCTTTCAACACCGGGTCCCCCGGTTTATTTGGTTTATGTGCACTTTGATTCCATTAGGACTTTTGTGTACTGCGGGGTTCAGCCTTGTTCTCGCTTCTAGCCCGCAAATAATCATTAAATTCCTCTTTGCCGTGACCTGGGCGCTCGAACAAGGCTTTTTGACCCCCGGACCGACTTACTACGCGCTCGTTGCC
Organism: Sphaeridia pumilis; assembly: GCA_034698345.1. Taxonomy (NCBI): domain Eukaryota; kingdom Metazoa; phylum Arthropoda; class Collembola; order Symphypleona; family Sminthurididae; genus Sphaeridia; species Sphaeridia pumilis. The sequence continues at coordinate 1,281 of JAQGBJ010004549.1, read as the reverse complement.
ATGACGACAATCGCTGACTTTTGGTCTTCGTTCCTTCTAACATGTGTTTGCACTCATGTATGCATCTGCCACATGTTGTTTTTGGAAACGTGGACGACAGTCATGGATCAACTTTTGGACAGGTAAAAATTCTATATATTTTTCGAACAAGATATATTTCAAAATTTGTAGTTTTCTAGCTGCAAAAACCGTATTACGAACGTCGGAGTGGAACGCGTCTGGCAGAAGCTGCGTGAACTAGATGTCGCTGTTTGGCTTTTCAACATTGGCAACGCTGGCGCCATCTTTCTCATGAAGTTGATGTGTTTGATTTTAAGCGTTTTGTACTGTTCTGCTGTACTAATTTTGGATTTCCGTGGAAATTCACTCTTTCTCGCCATCATGTGTTACGGTAGCTTTATTTGCGTCATCGGCTTTCCAGCCTTTTACCATCGCGCCTACGGCGTCGGTGCAGGACTTGAAAGTGCAAAGGCTCCTCAAGTTTCGGCATTTGGATCGGAGACTTGGAGCAATTTCACCCAACGGCATCCGAGTTGGCAGCTTTTACAATTTTGAACGGGAGTCGGACCTTGTCTACTGGAATTTTGTTGTCGACCAAGTCATAAGCATTGTTCTGGTTTAGCCTTTGTTATTTGTACGAGCCGAAAATTATTCTGTATATATTTTTGAGTAAAATAAACAGTTGAAAACACAACCTGAAGGCTAAAATTAAAGAAATATGGCGTTTCTTTGCCCTAAACTAAAGATTTTATTGGCTTCAAAGCAGCCGAAGCCGAAAAGACTGGCCACAAGATGGCGCAATATTTGAAACAGCGCCGGACACATCATTAACTGATCAGATCTGGTCCCATTTGCCCAGCTAAAGCTGCTTGATGAAATATTCCTTGGCTTTGGCTACAACATCTGCAATGGCTTTCTTATTTTCTTCATTTGAGGCATCGGCTTTGCTGCCAAAAAAGTTCGGGGTGGCATTCGGATAATCTTGCTTTCCGAGCTTGTCTGATGAATGTTTTTCCAAAAGCGCGTTGTAGAATGCCGTCTATAAAAAAGCCAAAAAATATTAATTCCCAGGTTTAATTGCTCATCACTTTTGGAAACAGCAAATCTTACTTGATCGTTTCCACCTGCCCACGCAACAAACATTGGAAACTTGGCATAGCAACCGACGCTTGCTTCGACCTCCGGAGCGTCAACAATAAATCCCGCTTTGAACTTGTCTTGCAGCGTAGCCGCGACCTGAACAACATGAATGGCTCCCCAACCAGCGCCAAAAATTCCTAG
>JAQGBJ010004548.1:0-10043 GCA_034698345.1 Sphaeridia pumilis | reverse complement strand
GAAAGGCGCCCCTGAAATGTAGGTTAGAAAGCGGAGTTGCGTAATATTGAACGCAACCGAAGTTTCGAACGTGACCGCTTTCAACCGGTTCATGGTTCCAGTGACTGTGCGTCGCAAATTTCGTTTCAAAGTTCTCAGCATTTTGGAAATTGTAAAAATAAGCTCCAGTGGACTGTCTTGAGAGATAGTTGAAGTAAAAATGACTTGAGCTCAGTATTCAGGCCGCTCTTGAGGACTTTTGGCAACTTTGTTTATATTTGTCCTTCAAATTGGTTGGGTAACTTCTTAGAAAAGCCTTCAAGTTTAAATGAAAAAGGCGGGCCTCACGTCCATCAAAGCCACGGGTTTAATCAGGTTATGTACTCAAGGCCTGAATCGACATATGACATTCCAAGCGAGAAATTGACAAGTTTAATCAATCAAGATCATGCAATGTTGACATTCGGTGGTCAAGTCACTCTGGAACTCAGTGTTAACTCCGCCCATGAAACTCGCTCTAATTAAAACCAATACACTAAAAACACTTTACAAAAATTGAAACAAACAAATCAAGATTAAAAGCACCCAAAAGTCCGGCTCATCGAATGTTTACATTTGTGGAATTTTCTCCGTTCAAATTTCCAAGTCAACAATACTCCTAAAAGCCACTAAAATTCAATTAAGCGCCATTTTACCAACAACAACAACCGTAAATGAACAAAAAATATTTAACCAGTCTACAATTTTCATGTCAAATATTGTCCAAAGTTTGGCAATATCTCTCAAGTCTCACGTTGATTATGGCTCTCGAATGTCGCTTGGATCCGCTAGATGGCGTTGCGTGTCGCGTTTCTCTCGCCGCTCTAACCCTTGTATACTTTCTCTTCTTCCAGGTCCAGCGCTGCTGACGAGCTGCTTCACTCTTCAAGACTGCAAATTTACTCGATGGCTCCCTCCTCCAAACTCAATGGTTAAATAGGTAAGAGCTCTTCGTATTTCCTAGACTACTTCAAGAAGCTTCTTGAATCAACCTAAAAAAACTCGTTCACTTTTACTACAATTATAAATGTCATAATATTTCACCAATCTTTTATGCCTCTGCCTATTCACCTTCATCCAGCCTACAATTAAGTGCAATTCGAACCTGATTTACGCTCCAGATCCATTGACAGCCTCACTTTTTCCAAGGTCCGAAGGCTCAAAATTTTTCAATACTCTCCCCAACAATATAATTGCTCCTCCTCCGGGTGTCAAAGTACAAAATATGAAGCTGATAACACATATTTCCAACCGGCTGGTAATCCAGAAGCCATATCAAAGTCAAGTCTACTTAGCATTCTCCACATATTTTTTGCTGCCACATTAATAAAACTGACCGTTTTTCGTCCCTCAAGGCAACAATCAAATGCATATTTATCGAAACGAGAAAAGGAGAAGGAAAAGATGAAGCAGGTGATGAACACGGTAATTAACGTGTTTTCTAAAGTTACACAAAGATGCTGGCGCTCGAGGCGCCCTCTGCGTGCTCACGTAACTTTTAACTCTTTCCCACACTTTTCCCAATATTTAAAATTGTGCTCAGCTGCGAATTAATCAACAGTCAGTAAAAATTAGCTTGGAAACTCGTTTTTGGGGTAAACGGACGGTTTTTGCATTTAAATCAATGCACAGCCTTTGGGTCATCGGTGAAATTGTTGTAATTAATTCGATTACAGATTCGCAGCAACTCAGTCAGTTTCTTAAGACTTTTTCCCAACAAAAGTCACGTAAAATCTATGGCTTTTGGATCTAGATCTTGCAAGGTGATAATGAACACTTTACGTAGTTTAAATACATGCAAAACGTGTCTTGTATTTATTGCCATTTTATGTATGCGGTGTAAAGGAGTAACCGGTGATTTTTGTAAGGCGAGATGATCGTTTGATTACATTGGATCACATTTCCAAATGGATTTTATCAGGGCGGTCTTCTTCTTCTTTTTCTTCTTGTTTTTCAAGTATTCAAAAGACTAATTTTTTACAGAAAAGTTGAACAAAAGGAAACGAATGGATCAAATGGAGCAAGAATGTAAATCCAAGCAACCAGTTCAAAGAAGCAGCTCCAGAAATTGTAATTAAGCAGTTTTGTAATTGCCATTTAGTGTGTACTTATGTAATGTAAAAATTTTAGGCTGCAAAACAGCAGGAGTTGAACAAAAAAAATTAGTTTAACCGAAGGAGGAGGAGAAGCAAACCACGGGGTTTGACATTGAGTTTGTTTTTGAAATTACTCAATGACTTTTAAATCAGCAGTCAGTCATATAATTGTTCATATAATCATTGAAATTATATGGCGCGCCGCGCTCCCGCTGACTTTTAAACAAACTGCAGTTGCAGTATATAGTTACGGGTGAAGCATGCATTTCTTTTTTATCAAGTCGATGCTCAATCAAGTTTTTAAAAAGTGAAAGCGAAACAGACGGGAAATTTGAAAATTGAGGTTTTCAAAATATAATGTTATGGTATAGTGCCGTTTTGTGGCATTTAGCATTTTTGAGCAGAACCAACAGATCAGTTGTGGGTGAGCGTGTAAAAAATAATGTTGTAGTTAGGTGCCGTTTTGATTCAGAAGAGAATTTCAAAGTTTGAAGTATTAGCTTCGTTGATCCTAACAAGTAAGGTTACTTTTTGAAAATTTTGCGGACAACCTCGGTGTTGATAAAGCAATACATTTTTATGGACTTTATGCGATTGATTGTTGATTTGAGATGAGATGTAATTGCGTATGTACAAGATGGCGATAATGGCAAATGTGTTTTGAATATACTTTTCTCTATGATTCTGATAAAATCGGCATAATTCGCCTTCTCCCTCACTGAGAGTAAGGTGATTCAAAAAGTGTATCGAATAATATCAAAACTTGAACTTATTCTTAGAATTTCACAACAATCGTAACGAAATAATTATAATATCGATAAATGACTTACGAGTCTGTCTGTAATAATCTCGAATGCAGATCAATAACATATATTCAACATGAAATGGCCCATTTCTCAAAGCGTATATACAAATCGTTAAAGCGCCTTAAGCCCAAGGCGAACTCCAAAACATTATTGTGAAATTGTTCATCTTCATAGTGGCCACGTGCTGGAATTCACACACTTTCATCCGGAAAAACTGGTATCGTTTGATGAAGCCACTTGCTTGCTTCAGCTATCAGCGTCAACATAATCAAGCGTCAGCAGCGTCCGTCCGTAGAAATGACCGGCAGATAAAATTTTATTACAGCAATTGAATCCAGAGTGTTGTTTGCTGAAAAGCCTCAAAGTGTCCATAAGATAACATGGAGGCTGAGTGCCATCGGCGGCGCAGGCGCAGAACCATTAACATGGTTCTTAATGCACTTACACACTTCGATGTTTTGAAGATGACATTATTGCATTCCAATGTATTTCTTATGAACTCATAAAAATTTATATGACACGCGCACAGCTCCATAGAATTTTTGCGAGTAAAAATTACAGGTAAAAACCCTTGCTTCCCATCCACCAGCTTACTGAAAGCTTTATGAGAAATTACAAAAATTTTCGGCTATCTTGACAATTAATCTGAAAAAGACTGAAAGAACCATATTTGTCACCTGTCGCCTTCCATATATAATTTGACATCTCCCCGCTCTCCAGATGGCGCTGCTGCAGTCGTTTCATGCCTCTCCATTCAGAACGCTTTGCGGTGAGGAGTATTGTTGCGGCGGATGGCGCAAATGATGGGGGTGGACGCAGTCAAGTTGAAAAATCAGTATAAATTATATCCATTCGTTGCCATGTTAAACTTGACACTTTTGTAGATATCCTTGAAAGCTTCTTCTTCTTCTTCTTCCCCTTGCAAAATATGGCTAACCGCAAACAAGAGGATTTATGACGTCCATGTCCATTTCAGGCAACAAATTCACACTGTCAAAATAATCAGTTGGGAAACATGTGATAACGAACAACTGAACAACGAAGAAAAATATATGCTGTATTTTCAATGGCTTCTTATCAGTTTTTTCATTGTTGTTGTCCATGTAATTTGTGCGTTTCGCATTGTTGCCAGTAACAAAACAACAGCCTTTTCGCTGTACAATATTTAGTGGTTTTGGTGGTCAAGTAAAATTCGGCGTCATTGAGCAAAGTTTACGGGGTTGATACTCGATGACTCGACAATTTGAAATCTTCTTGTTGATAATTCGTGATCTTGTTAATTGTTTTGATTGATAATCTCATATCAAAAATCATGCCGGTGTAACCAAACTGGTTCACGAATCGGACGATGATTTGGCCGTTTTTAAGACACGATTTCCCACAGAAACATGGAAAATAGTTGGAAAAGTCATGTACTTTTGCTGAGCGTTCTGGTTCATGTCATGTCAAGTCAAGACCTCCTACGAAATTCAATGTCAAGATTGGTAAAATTTTTACCCTGTGACGCGCTTGGGAGTTTAATGAAAAGTGGCAAAGGTGGCGCAGCGGGTCGCTGCGCTTTTAAGCGCAGCGCTCCTTGATTTATGCTTGGACCCATAAATCACGTCATTGTAAAAGAGACATTAAATTAGGCGCTGTCGGAGCTTCATTCACCTGACACCAACTGACATTATTGGCTTCCCTAATGTGGCCAAGGAGTCGGCGGGAGATTTGAATTTAATTTCATACAAGTTAATACAGTCTGGTTTAATGAATCTGAAATCATCAGTCACAGGTCAATCAAGTTGGAATTGATTAGAAGAGCGGGAATGCATACAAAGCAGGAGTTTTGTACTGGTGCGCTACGCGCACTAGTACCGTCGTTCGCCCGTATGAAGGCGCGACGCGACAGCTTACTGCATCTTTTCATGCGGAGTTATCGAGCCTGGGAAAATCACGTGTCTCGTCGTAAAAATAAATGTCAATTACATCATTACGCCAATTGTCTTTCCGACCGAGAGCGCAGCAGACTTGACGAAGCTTCACGGCTTGTTTTAAGTAATGGCTTCGAGTCGCACTTGATGGCGCTTTTTAAGCTTAAGTAAAGCAAACTGAAATCGTTATGAGCCAATTTGTTCCCAGCTCCCGGTGTGAGAAAATTTGTTTCTTGTTCATCCAAAGTCACTTTAAAAATTGTTTTCATGAGCTTCAGCTCATGAACATTGTCAAAAGTCTCGCGAGAAATTTAGCTCCAGGAGGCTGTGTTTTTTCTTTTGAAACCGCAGTCAGTTGGATTCAGAAAATTCGAGCCCAATTTTCTCAATTGAACAACCGAAAGCATGGGTTCTGAAACATTGAAGAACAAAAACCATAGGAGGTGTGGCAGTATCTTCGTCAAAATTTTGTGGTTTGCAAGTCCAAGAAATTTCGCAAAGGTTTGATGAGACAGACAGACAGCAGCAACTGTGAAAACAAGAACCGGAAATGAGATGGGCGGAGATTTGAAAAAATACATTTTTTTGCAATCAATGTATATAATTTAAAGGAGCGATTGGCAGTGTTGTCACAGAGAAAATTGAGCGGTCAACAGGAGCAAGTTTACGATGTTGGCTTCAAATTACTTTGGGAAGAAGCCAATAGCTTTAGCTTGGGTTTGGCTCAACCGGAAATTAATTGCTTGTCAAATTTAAAAGGTGTTGTGTATTTGATCTGAAAAAGGCTAATTGGTTTCATGTAATAAATCTTGTAAGGCCGATGCGGGATATTGATCGAGTGCCAAAAGTCCAAGGTATGCGCAGGCGCATAGCTGCGATGTCGATGCGCTTCGCGCATCGACATTTATGGACCTTTCATGTTCTTCCGGGGATTTGCACAATTCTTTCTTGTAAGCTCCATTACTTGCAATGGGATCAGAGACAAAACTGGCAATTTCCCTAATTGACCCGTCATTCCACACCTGTCATCTCCTGTCTTTTCAAGACGACTCCACAATACAAAATAACATTACGAAGACACAAAACAGCACATTGAACAATTACTTTTAACCAGTCAACTTGCCCATCCAAAAACAATAGCTCATTCCCTCTTTAAACGACAAAAGTCACATCTCATCATACGGGCGAAAGACCATATGCATGCAACGCATGCTCTTCCCAAAAGGGCAAATGATCCATTAACTTAAGCTCCTCATGTATTTTTTAAATGACGCTTTTATTTTACGCTTCAAATAATAATCAAAGGTCAAATTCTCGTATTGTCATGCATGCAAAAATTATAAAATGAATTACGCTTTGAACAAGTGACTTCAGTGTAAATTACCGTCAACAACGAACATCCCGCCAGATTTGCGTTCCATGTATAATTAATGACACTTTGATGGTAATTTTTCAACTAAAGGATTTATGGACACAGGTTGGTCATGTTGGTGTCAAGTTGTGACACTTGTTTTTGCGCGCCGCGCGAGGGCGCGCGCGCGCGCCCTCTGGTGTTAATCCGACTTGGACAAGATGGGCTTGGCGGGGGTATATAAATCTGTGAGCTATGAACTTTTGACATAAAGAATCAAAGACTTGAATATTTTAACAAAGGATTTGCACGCGCGGCCGCGCGGTTCAGCGCTGCATTGTTGTCTGGCTGAAAAATGTTGCGCAATTCATCAGAGTTCATTAAGCATTGTGTGGCTCAAGAAACGTATGATGATGAGTTGAGACAGCAGGTGGAAATTAACATGGCGGGTATTCTATTTCAAGTTATAATTAAAAGGCGCATGCGCGTCAAGGAGAAAATTGTTAGGCGGCAAGTTTGAATTCAAAGGTAATTAACAAGAAGAAAAGTAGGGGATTCAATCAGCGGTCAGCTGATTGATTAAAGGTCTGGGCTTGGGAGACGAGACAGGTGTTGCGTGTTGCCTTGTTTGGATAAAAAATCACAGATGAATTTCGCAACCTTGCGAAAATTATCCAGAATTAAATGGCGCCAAGCCCACAGTTGTCTTAGGTTATTAAAAAAGTGTCTGTCAAAAAATTGGCTGTTGCTGTTTCGCAAGGGAATACAAAGGACGTGGGAGGAGAATATTTACAAAAGGTGAAGTTTTAATTAGCAGGTGGCTTTTGTAATTAACGGAGAAGGAGCCGAGATTTTATGATTTTTAAAGCTGATCAGAGTCTTCGAGGCTGGATATGCAGGCGTGGATTTCGAGGAAAAACAACGTTGGTGGTCTGACTGTAAGTTGGTATAAATTATTCGCGAAATTGAATTCGCAATATATATTATATACTAGATTCGCGAAATTCTGATTGATTCGTGATTGATCGATTCCATCAAAATCTTCAAGTTATGCTTCCATAATGTAATATGCGCTTTTGTAATTACGCCTTAAAAGTCACGCTTTCAAATAAATGTTTTTCAAGTTAAGCTGTTTGTATAAATATTTAAGAAAGCTTAAAGTTTTTGCAGTTATAATAACAATTACAAACACGAAGCAGCTTAAACAAGCTTTTTCTGATACTTAAAGACCATGGCTTTTGATGATCAGTTAGGCTTTCTGAGCAAAAAGTAAAAGCGCAAGCGCCGGCCGGCGCTTGCGCTGCGCTCTTAATTGCGCGCTTATGTCACGGAACATTAAGCCGTGGGTTTGTGGATGACCGGTAGGAGAAATTAACCCGGCCATACAAAATTTGAGGTGCGATCTTCTAATATTTGCTTCGTGAGGCGCTTCAAGATTTTCCTTCTAATGTCGCCCTTCGAAGATATTTTCAAACTCTTCGAAGATTTTTTCCTATCTTCAACATTACATATCTTCGAAGATCGCATTAGAAGCACTACATTCGAAGCAAATTCTTCGAAGAATTCGTTTTCGCTATGACTTTCTTCTATTCTCGAGCATTAGAAGAGCCATATTAGGCGCTTCAAGCAATTTTGCACCGCCGGGAAGGCTTGATTTAATTGTGCGCCTAAAATTGCGCCCTTAATTTAAAAATATGGCGGGAAATTTGAAGTTTGAAAATGGTGGTCACGGATGCTTGAAACTTTTGTTTTGAAGCATTTTTGTGATTCAAAAAATCCCGTTTTCTTATAAAAATTTATACCGTCCATTTACTTCACCATGTTAGTAATGCTTTCCGGTCTTTTCATTAAGATTTTCAAAAAGTGGCAATTTTTTCCGCCATCCTGTCAACCTGTCAAGGTAAACACACGAGATTATTTGTACTTGGTCTGTCCAGCTAAGGCAATTTGGCGGCGTCACTTTTCCTCTGCGCTTCGTTAAACAAACCTACTTGAAATATTTATTCTTTTTTTCGTACACATACTCTGTACTTGTTTTGTTTGTATTCAGTTGGCTTATAAAAATCCAGGCTTCTCCAGCAGGCCTTGTTGCATGTCCGGACATGAGTAATGACCACGTTCCAGTACGAGTTCCAGCCAGTTTACTCTTTTTATTCTGCGTCTGTCGGCCTGTCCGTTAATGCGGAGCAAGCTGTTTTATTTTCGTTGGTTCGTTATGATTTTTAACAGTCTGCCTTCTGGATAAAGGCAGAGAAGAGCAGAGAATGAGCACGGCTGGAAGCAATTGTTTTCTCCAGGCGGAAACGGAACGGGTTTTGTAACGCTCCTTTGATTTGACCAACTGGTTCGTTATGTATCGCTGGGCACGAGACCTGTTGGTCGAAAAGTTTGTCTTGTTTTGAAGCTACAATTTATATTCATTTACAGTTGTTTCTCCAGCTTATACAATTTTTCCTGGATCTTTTGAGCACGTGTCATAATAAACACAGTGAGGAGATTGAGAAGCTACTTGGGGCCTCTGGCGGCAGGAGGCAAATTTATTTTGTCCATGTAATTTATAGTTAGTTGTGGTTCACATAGTCAGAGGTACAACTTTAAATTTTCAAAGTTGCCACTGGCGACACCACCGCTAGTTAGCGCTGCGGGCGGGAGATTTAGAATAGCTTTTTGAAATTTCCGAATATAGAGTAGCATGTCTTACAGCTTCAGACAGAGGAATCGTCGCCATCGTTTCGTTACCCTTGAATCACCGTTTGTACACCTGCTTCCGTTGGAAATGCAATGGTTCGAATCGCCGTCGAGTTTACCTTACAGTTTGAGATGAGCGTCAGACCAAACGGCTCAACAGTTTGTGCCTCAACAATTGTATATACTTGAGGAGTCAGCTGTTCTGATCTCTGGTTTTGAAGTCAGTCGAACCGATTATGTACAGCGCGTAATGAAGGAAGGTGTCGGTAATTGAGATACGAATCGATGGTTTCAACGCTCCGAAGACCGGGTAATAGCCGCTCAATATTGAAGATGTTGAATCCGTAAAAGTAATTCGTATGAGGAACGGTTCAAGCCAATATTTAGACGCGACGCTCGTTTGCAGCTATCAATATAAACGTTAAAATTTGCGAAAGTTCAAAATAGCCCAATCTGTGCAGTTGCAATATAATCTATGAGATTCAAAATATGATCCAAGGCTTGTGAAGGCTAAAGCAGAACGATGTTGATGATTTGTTTGACAATGAAATCAAAGTAAATGAGGTCGGACTCGCGTTCAAAGTTGTAAAAGCTGCCTACTCGGACGCCTTTGGGCGAAATCGCCGCAAGTCTCCGATCCAACGCTCGGAATTTAAGCAGCTCCCGCTTCGCTCTCTGGAGTCCCGCGCTGACGCCGTACGCGCGGTGGTATAGCGCTGGGAAGGAGGTACTGGCAGCAATGCTTCCGTACGAGGAGATTGCCAAGAAGAGTAAATTGTCTCGGAAATCCAAAATTAGTAGGGCAGATGAGAAGGATACGCTTGCAGCCAAACACATCAACTTGAAGAGGAAGATGGCGCTCCAGTTGCATGCGTTGAAAACCCGAATAGCAACGACAAGTTCCTCGAGTGACTGCCAAACGATTTCCACCCCGTTTTTCGGAATATGTTTTTTGCAGCTACACATACAAATTTTCAATTGATAATTAAAAATTCCAAGTGGCAAAAATACAGAATTTACCTGTCCAGCAGCTGGTTCATGACGCTTGTCCACGTTTCCAAAAACATCATCTGCGTAACGACAACATGACAAAACACACAAACACCAAGAAAAAAAGACCAAACGTCAGCGACTGTCGTCATGACAACAAGCGCGCCGTAAATCGGTCCAG
>JAQGBJ010004547.1:0-10044 GCA_034698345.1 Sphaeridia pumilis | reverse complement strand
CTATTTCCATATTTGTATTCGTTTTCTATCCGTTTACGTTGTTCCTTCTTGATAGCCATCCATTCATGAACCCCATGCTCCCGAAAATCCACCATTGATGCCGATCCAGTGTTTAACAAGGTCGGAGTAGAGTATTCACTTGAGAACCCGTAGCACCAATCGTTCGGTCGACCGTTAACGGCCCACCAGAGCAGAGCCATGCTTCGTTAAGGTGGAGAAAGTGCGCCATACAGTTCTTCTCCAAAACAAATGTGAACAAGTCGAAATTCTTGAAATCTTCCCAGCTTTCAAGGTTCGTTTCGTATGGAAACTTGTTGACGTAGTTGGACTTCATGACTCCTCGAAAGCCGTTTGACAAAATCAGGATCGCCATCATCCAAGGAACAATTATAAAAATCAGCGCCTTTTTCGACCTGACGGCAGCGTCGGTAAACGGCAGAGCTGACGGACATTGGTCCAAAAAGAAAGCGCTCAAGTAACGCATCGAGTCCCAAAAGCTGCGCATGAGGCTCATCTTCGATGGCTTCACGAGCATCGCCAGCGCTAAGCCCGTTACTACTCCAGAGGCAAGAATCCAAATCCAACTTTTCAAATCGATTGCCTTGAGGTAGAGGTCAGGTGCGTGGCTCTTCGAAGTCACATTTTGATCAGTGATGAACATGAAAGTCTCGTCAAAAGTTCCAGGCGGATTAAAGCCAATCAGTTTAAGGGCATGCCCAGGGTTATGACGATGTGTTTCGAATCTCCACACCAACCGATTAGCCCAGCTGTTCGTTGAAACATAACCATATTCAACACATTCGTGGACGGTAGCGTTTCTTAGTGGCAGCAGGGAATACACAAATTGCTTGTGTACTGGTGCAAAATCCAACAGTCCATGCTGGTCTACAAATTCCTTATAATCTTGGCAAGAATATTCCGGCATGATTCCCCAGTCATGTGTGCTGTGGTATCCTTCATCGAACGACCAAATCATGTTTCTTCCATGAGAAGTTGCCTTTTCTGCCTCCTTCAATAACCTGCTCTTGAAAATTTCGCTGCCAAGCTTACTGTTCCATGTCCATGATTTTGCCCATCTGACATCACATGACATACAAAAAGTTTGCACGTCGATCACGGCCATGTCTTGACGAGCTAAAACTTTGAAATCGTACGTTATGACTTCGGTGTCCTTGAGCAAACGTCCGAGAAGTCTGCTAAAGCCGCTATTGTAAAATCCAAGTGGTATGACCGAGTTTTTGTAGAAGTAGAGGTTCAACTGAGGTCCGAAAATTATTTTTGTGCCGTCAAGAAGCTTTTGTGCTGCGAGAATTTGCTCCAAACTACAGGCTTCCCCAAAGCAGGTGTTTTTACCTTCAATTTTGCCTTTCTCATCCAGACCAACAAATCCAAGTGCGTAAATGAGCGACTGAAGTCTTGGTCCGGTTATTCCGCTGAATTCCAGTTTTGGCTCAGCAGATAAGGTTTTATGCTCGACGTACAAAAACGGGATTGAAACCGTTTCTAAATCAAACAAGTAGTCTCCGAATTCAAAAAAACGAGTATTGGGACAAGCGTGTTTGGAACGATGAAACTAATGTTCAACAGATCCACTGGGCTTTGCAGAACAACGCTGTCGCCACAAGGGCCATCAAGAGACGTCATTTTAAAGCCGCTGTTCAAAGCTCACTGTCACTCAAGGTGGAGCGACAATAAAAATACGAAAGTTTACATGACGCGCCAGAATAGAAATTTCATGTCTACATAGAATTGGATCCAGTGCTTGATTTCGTTTCAGTCTGCCGGTTCTGAAAACATATCACCGTTTCAGCCGCTCGGCAGTTGTAAAAAAACAATGACTGCTTGCTCAAGCGTGATTACGATCCAGGATAAGGACCGTTCTTCAAAACTTTTTTTAATGTTTATTGAGTATAGTTTTTTTAATAGTGATCCACTCCCACTCACTTCAGAACTCACAACTTAATGCTCCTCCGGGAATGTTTCAAACTTGATGTACAAAAAAGGCGTTGAAACAGTTTCGAAATCAAAAAGCGTATCGACGGAAGAAGTCATTTTGAACGCTCGGTCTCCATTCTGTAGAAGGGAAAAAACCTGTATCTATTTGTTCATTTTCAAAACGTTAATTGCTGCTGAACAAAATTCGGTGCTTAATTTCGCGAACGTTTGTAGTTGTGAAATCGCAAATATTCTTTTAAACTGAGTGAATGTAAAAGAAACATGAGCAAAATTCTGCCCACTGAACTTTTATTTGACAAAGTCGAAGGTTTATCGGAGTGTAACGAAGAATAAAATTCATTCTGTTCAAAAACGCATCGGTTTAGCAATTCGATGCGTTCCATGAATTCGACCCTTCAGATACTCGAAAATTTCAAAATATCATGGACTGTTTTCTACAGGAGTGATTGAGTCAGAAGAATTACTACTTCGCTTCAATAAATTTCTTGTTTTTCCAAAATAATGCTATCCACGCGTCTGAAACTGAAAAATGTCCCTGGAATTTTCTAAAACTTGTATTTACTGGAAAACACCTTGGGTTGAGGCTCATTGTTGTTGCGCCTAGCCGGGCCTGTTCTCCGGGTTTTTGCACTGTTTTCAACGGTGACCGGACTCCGTACGTACCTCACTGCGTACCTCACTGCGTACCTCACCTCACTCCACCAAAAGAACTGTAGAGCCACATCAAGCCTTTTTGTGACCGTAATTCAGCCTCGTGATTTTCGAAGAATAGTTTTGTTTTGGTTTGTAGTCAATTAATCATGAATACATTTTGAAGCGATTGAAGCCTATTTAGACAAGAAGCTAAAATCATTCAAGCTTTCAAGGGAAATAACGTTGATTACGACCTTTTCGGTGGGACCTGTTCCATTGCCGCAAATTGGCTACCGGACCCATCAATTCAAAAAGTCTAGATTTTGTTGGAAAATCGTAAAAATGCTGAATTTTGTTAGTCGGAAGAAATAAGCGCGAAAACCGGTGCTGATTTTGCGCTCTGAAATAAGACAGGTGCAGAAACATATTTTGATTCAAATGCTCATGAAACAGCTTCAATTTTAATAATATCAATCGCAAAAAGGTTACATCGAAATATTCAGCGTCTGACAGCTCTGGGCTTAAATGATTGTAAAATGTACATTAGCCTTGGCAAATATGTAACATGGTTGACCTCAGCCTCCACCCCCAATTTGAACCATCTACCAAATTTACTGAAGCTAATACTGAAAATCATGAGGCCACTCAAAATGGAAGTTTTCCAAGGAAGAAGTGGATTTTCAGTTTTCAATGCTGTTAACTCTTGTAAAATTGTCGTAGTGAGCAAAAGAATCGTGGGTCGACCAAAACCAGCGGATTCATATTCAAACATGGAAACGTATCCAAACGGCATTTAAGTATAACAAAAATAAAAAATGACTCAATACAAATCCCACTCAGCAATCCCCATGGAACTCACTCACAAATTCACCACTTTCATCAAGTTCTTGGAATACAAAGAAAAAACAGCTTAGGCATGCGACAATACATGGTTTTCGTGAGAGTGCTCAACTTACCAGATTGCATGGAATTATTGAGAAGCGAATCCTTCCTTCATGTCCTACCTAGAGCTGGCAAAAGGTCTGGACAAACAGTGGTTTTTATCCAAACCAAACCACGTGGTCTGACGGTGGTTTGGTCATATTGGACTGAAAATGCTGATTTCGGATGGTCTGGATTAGTTAAAGTGACTGGAAATGTATATACTTGCGGATTGGTTTGGATTGGTCCGCAACAGCGGTTGATTGGCTCAACCACAAGCAGTCAGCCATCGAGTACAGGATTTTGGAGTCATCGACACCTGGTACCACAAATGAATTTTCCTTTCAGAACTGATTCAGCACTTGCAGAAAGTAAACATGGCGGTAAACTTGATTGCGTTCTAAATATTTTTTGGAAATTTTCGATAATTAATGGCATCAGAAGTATATACTTGTTGACTCATGTTTGAGCTGCAGTTTCCTTGACCATCAGCAATTAGTTACCTCCTGAGTCAAGACTTTCTCCATGTTTAATGATCATTGATTGCCAACCAAGTAAATTACAAAAACAAAATCAAAAGAGACAAACTTGAATGATACTGACTGAGAATCATGCCATTCGTTGTACATTAGTATTTTGAAAAGTACCGGCAAGTGTATTGGTTGGACATGGATAACTATGGTCCGACCATGGTCTTGAGGATTGGCAAAGAAATTTCATCGGTTGAATTATTTTGGTCCCGAATAGTAGTTCAACGTTCCCGTTCTTTGGTTTTATTGCGTTCTAGTCTAAAAGATGGTCTATGCCGGTTTTAGTTTGCTAAAATCCAGCTCATTGCCAGCTCTATAGTCCTAACCGTTACAATTACTTAGCATCTACGAATCGTATATGGAACTGACACGACAGAATGTAAGCTTGAAACCCCAGGGAAATGAGTTTAACGAGTTTTACATGGTTGAGAGCGTTGTTGGTTCTACTTTGTCTCTCAGAACTTTTCGCTTCGAGCCCAGAATCCCGTCCTTAACTTACACATCATCTATAGAAATTGAGTAACATTAGAGTCGAATAATACTGGCGCAATGGTCCTTTTTGAAGCCCTTCTCTTGCTACTGGCATGTTCCGTGGCCACTGGATTCCCACAGCTCTTGCAAACATCTGCTACTCCACAACCTTCAAGCCCTTCGGAAGCCTTCAGCATCAATTCTCTCAAGCTTCTCAGCTCCTGCCACGTTCGAATTGTCGTCTGCACCGCTCAAAGTTTGGGAAGCAACACAGTAGACCAAACCACTTCCGACTTGGTCAACTTCATAGCATCAACATATAATAATTTTAACGCGACGTATTCGATTATTCAAGCTGACATTTATACCCTTGGACATGCTTTGACTGAGGATTTTGAAGAATCCGACTACATGAATCTGCCTGCCCATATTCGACACTTCCGCGCCGTGATTCGACAACCTCATCCAACATCTCGCCCAGTTGCCTTGGTTCTGGTGCTTGCATCGAACGTTTATGTACAACGCAGAGAACTATTTGAGATGGTCATAAGACTCGATGGAACACTTGAAACTCCAGGACTGTCAAAGTACTTTTTGTTCATCGAAACTTCAAGGTGGGTGATCGCGGTTCAAAATTCATGGTCGCTCGGTAGGTTGCGCTATCGGTCCGACTACTTGATACATTTGACCAATTGGCATTCTTTGAGAGTCGGCAATCACATTATAACAAACGCGGAAAAACTTGACGGGTTTGCGCCACAAATTGACAAGTTGACGGACTTTGAAGGAGAATTGGTGATACTTGCTCAAAATGAAATGATTCAACCTGAGATCGAGATGAGAGTCTTTCAGGACGTCGTCATGCCCGATATATGTACAGCACTAAACGCTACACTGAAATCAGTAGGTCTGTACACTATGCGCTCTGATTACTCATCAGCAGTGCTGTATAGCTCCACGATAAATGAAATAAGCCAATATGCGAAACTGATAACGAAAGTTATGTTTTGGCTGAAAGGGAGCGAAACTTATCCGCAAGTTACGTACATAATGGTTACAGACCCGCTGGCTCAGCAATTTTCCGTATTTATTCATCCGATGGACTTGGGAACGTGGATTGGCACGATCCTTTCGCTAGTTGCTGTTATCGCCTACATAACATACGTTGCGAAGACCAATTTTGGAACCTTGGTTTTCAACTCGCTCATGACTCTGCTGGGTCAAGGAATAACGCCAAATGTGCGCAAAGTTCGTCTTGTTGCCGCGCTCTGGTTGTTGGCTCTGATTGTCATAAACGGAGGCTACACCGGATTTGTCTTCTCGCACATGACTTCGCCCAGAGCTCCGAAAGTGCCACAGTCGGTCAAAGATCTCAATAATTACACGGCTGGAGATTTGATTTCGAATGCCAGAATCAGATATATACCAGAACTTGCTAGACAAGTTGTAAACCAAGCTGTAAACTCCGTGTCAGAAGGACTTACTGAGTTTTTACTCGACATTTTAAGAGACTTTTTTTCCGCATATGTCGATTACGGAACGGCTTTTTTTACAATAAGATTGTTGCACCTCCGGGATTCTCTTGGCGAAGGATTTTCTAAGCGACTCAATGATGACGGATGGGCAGATTTTGAGTCTAAACTGAAATGCCTGAACGCGAACCCCGTCGATTTTTTCTGGACTTTGGTGAACCGGGGCGATTCACTGAGATACTTTCCGGATCCCCGCCTTGCTATTATTTCTCTACCGTACAAACTGCCTCCAAACTACGTGTACTTGAATCGAAAAGCGGATGTTCGGGCATACCGATTGCTGCTTGAGACGCTTGGAGTTCAGAAAATAGTGTCGAAAGAAGTCAGTATGAGCTTGTTTTCTAAGGTCCAGTCGTGGCGAGGATCTAGAACAGAAGGAACAGCAGTGATTCAACGGAAGTTGACACAGCTCTTTGAGGGCGGCTTCGTCTCGATGTGGACGGCAAACGCTTCGAGGTTCGATGTAATTGAATACTTCAAGGAATTGCAAGTGAGCGCTAGGAAATACGCTCAAAAGCATTTGAAGAACCAAAGAGCCTTCGTTCAGGATCTACTTGAGGAGTATGAAATGACGGAGGATGCTTCATCGACAATTCTGGAATATACGTTACCAAAACTCCCAGCAAAGTTGAGGTACTTCTTGACGAATCGAAACTTGATGGTTCATTTGTTCAACGATTTCGTTTCATCGACATGCGTCAACCTAGAAACAGTCAAGTGGAACGTTCGGCCCGTCGATTTGCTGGTGCTGGCTTCAACTTTGAAAGTCTGCGGTTGGGCTTTCGTCATAGCTGTTGGATTCCTGCTTTTAGAGCTACTGGTCCATGGCATGTTGTCCATCGTGAATGTTTTGAAGTCATGTCGCTTTCTGTGTCCGTAATGTAGCTTTGGGAGGTTCAAAGTATAGTTTTATGCTGGTTTTCGATCAATTAATCTTGAAAACATTTTGAATTTCATGCAGTCACGAAACTGAAGGGTAATAAAGCTGATTACACTACACCTTTGCGTTGAAACCTGTCCCATGTAACCAGACCGCGGGGCGGACAGCACCCGCAACTTGTATCTACGTCGCCGACGACCGTCTTAGACTGCAAGATCCTTTTCGAGTCCATGTCCAACAGCGACGACAAGCGACCGGAGCGTTGGCCCGTTCAGTCCGATTCTTGCGAATCCACGATTTCGTTCTGTCGGGCCGGATGAGATTCCGAGTTGACTATCGAAAACGGGATTGAAACTGTTTCAAAGTTGAACAAGTTGCTGCCAAGTTCATAGAAAACGAGAATCGGAACAAAAGTCATTGGAACAATGAAGCTAACATTCAGCAGCGACATCGGATTTTGTAGGGTGACTTCTGAAGGGCATGCATGAGACGCCATTTTGACGCCACCGGCGAAGGTCCAATAACTGGCGATCTGACTGAAGCGTCCTACATCATGAATTTGACGCTTTTGAAGACTCTTACAGGTCAGCGGACATCTAGCTTAACTTAAAAAATCAACCAAACAGAACATTCTCTGGACTTCAAAGGCTTTTCAAGTAGTTCGTTGAAGAAAAGGCGAAGTTTTTAATATTTACATTATACTGGAGTGCTCACTGACCGTTGTTAATTTTATAAGCTTTCAAGATAAGAAACAATTTACTTGATTCTGGTGTAATTTTAGTTTAATTGGAAAAATATATAGTAAATGAACAAACAAATTTTGTGAATGAAACTGGTCAAGCTTTGCTTGTAATCAATTTTATCAGCGAGCCTTCCTTGTCGTCTAGAACAAGCAGAAATTGTGATCATGGAGAACCAATTGAATGGCAATGGCGATTTGAATCGACCCTGGTAGAAACCCTAGAAGAAGAAAGATGCAACTTCAAAAGCGAAAGCTGCTCCAGCAAACAGCATCAGAACAGCGGCAACAATAACCAAGAAGTTGATTCCAGGATCTGACAGGCGTAGCTCCCTGACTTCATCGAAGGTGTCCGAGACTTCTTCGTGAAGCGACTCGTTGACGGGCGGCCTCAAAATCGCATCCCATTTGTTCCACAGGTTGAAGATTCCCGATTCTTGAATCGCGGCAATCCGTCGAATCATCCAATTTGCAGGCTCCATGTAACGGTGTCTGACGAAGATGTAGAACGGCGAGTCGTTTCGCTCATAGATGGCGCGCTTTGTCTTTCGTGCAACTTCAACGCCACCTGTGTGCGCGTACTGAACTCGCGAATCGTTGACCATTGCCTTTTTGAACAGATTCCAATACCACGGAAATTCAGACTTGCGAATCACCCAAGCCGATTCATGTCTTCGAGTCATCCAAAACGCTTTCATATAGCTTTCGTGTTCCATGATGCCATGTCTAAATAAGTACTTGATGGAACTATCGCAAGCTTCGTATCTCCTCCAAATTCTCTCGAAGCTAAAGTTCCAGTGCTCAGGACCCTTTTCAGCAAGTTTCTTGTGTTCCGAAACAGTGCCATGATACACATTTCCTGAGAAAAGACTGAGGTTGCTCGAGCAAGTTAGAGCTATTCTCTCCTTAAAGCGTAACGTGTACCTGTAGTGGCCTAAAGCCTTTTGTTCCTGCTGGATCCACTGGTCAATAGTTGGTTCCCTTAGTTTAGTGTTTCCATATATGCCATGTAGCTTCAACGAGGAGTAAAGCGGATGCATACCTGAGCACCAATCTTTCGACTGACGCCCATTAACTGCCCACCAAATCCACAATTCGTCAATAGTCGCAGATACGCGATTAGTACTACAGTCGTCATTTCTGACGATTGTGAACAAACTGAAATCCTTGTAATGTTCCCATTTTTGGAGACTTGTTTTATAAGGAAACTTGTTGACGTAGTTGGACTTCATGACACCTCGAAAGCCGTTTGACAGAATCAGAATCGCCATCATCCAAGGAACAACCATTAAAATCAACGCCTTTTTTGACCTGACGGCAGCGTCGGGAAACGGCAGAGTTGACGGACATTGGTCCAAAAAGAAGGCGCCCAAATAGCGCATCGAGTCACAAAAGCTGCGCATGCGCCTCATCTTCGATGTCTGCACGAGCATCGCCAACGCTATGCACGTGACTCCTCCAGCGACGAGAACAGCAATCCAACTTTCAACGTCCAGCGCCTTAAGGTAGAGGTCAGCAGCGTAGCGCTTCGAAGTCACATTTTGGTCAGTGATGAACATGAATGCCTCTTCGAAAGTCTCCGCAGGCTCCCACGGAACCAATTCGAGTTCCTGCTTGTGGTGAGGACTTGGCTTGGAGTGGAATCTCCATTCCACTTCTTCTGCGATTATTCCACAGGTCATATTGCGATAATTTGCAAATGCTGTCTTTGCACTCAGAAACATTGAAAATGCAAACTGATGTTCCACAGTTGTAAAAGTGTATAGTCGCCTCTGGTTGAAAAAATGTTTAAAGTCTTTGCAGTTATAACGACCTGTGTTGTAGTGATCGGTTTTCATTAGCCAATGTTGTCTCCGGCCGTACGATGTCGCTTCAGCAGTGGCCTTCTTTAGCCGATTCCAAAATGACTGGCTGTCGTGGAATATGAAAACGTCTCCTTCAAATATACGCGTTTTGGTTTCAGCCATTCTCCAGTTTATATTATCGCATGCGAGGCACACTGATTCCGCTTCATTAGCAGCCATAGCTGGATAGTCGTTTGACACGTTGAAGATGTACAGCATCTTATCGGTTTCCTCCAGCAAATACCGAAGAGAAAAACCAAGGGTGGTGTCGCCGAAAAAAATATTTTCCGGCATTGTAGAGTTTTTGTGGAAGAACAGGGTGAACTGAGGTCCAAAATTCACTTTTGTGCCTTCAAATGCCCTGCGTCTTATTTCTCTTTGTTCTTTGGGGCAGAACCCGAAACAAATCTCTTCAGAATCGGTTTCGTTAGCGCTTCTTCGTCCAAATCAACAGCGCCAATAGCGTAGATGAGTGAACGAAGTCTTGTTCCAATTAAACGAGTTCTTCCATACAACAAGCGTGGGTTCGCCAGGAACG
>JAQGBJ010004546.1:0-10046 GCA_034698345.1 Sphaeridia pumilis | reverse complement strand
AGCGTCGGCAGGTTGCCATTAATTGTGTTTGGTTGAAGGAAGCGCTGGCAGTCTGCACGGCGGCATCGTGGGCGGTGGATCATCTTCTTCTTATCGATACCCCAACAAGTGTTGACTTGAGCGAGAGTGAAAGTGTAATTGGAGCAGCGTGTTTGTTATTATTTTCTTTCTCCTATACCTTTTCCCTTGAGTGTTTTGCTTTCTTTGTGGATTTTAGCAACTATTTTGTAATTTAAGGTAAGCTTTCATAATTTACCTCAGTCAGTCAGTTCACTTCCAGTCCTGCATCAATATTTTGAGAATCTCTTCTCATCTCCTGTGTCTACTTGATTATTACAGGTGCCCGTCATATTTCTCATCTGAAGCTTCTTTTGGATCTTGCTGCTTTAAACTGGTAATTTAAATTTTTGAAAAATACCCCTCAATCTCAGCTTAAATTAACCACTATAAGCCTTTAAAAATTTTTAGTTGCTTCAATTGTCAGGGATAGCTAAACATGATGTATTTACCTTTAATTACGTGTTAATCATTCACCGAATTCCAAAAGGCAAACATGACAAATATCCATCATTATCTAATCGCCGCCAGCATAATTCTCTTCATTCATAATTACATATACCATATTTCCCTCTTTGATTTTCATTCACAAAATTTTGTTGTTCTGTTCTGAGGGGCGGGGATGGTTAAAGCTCAGAGTCACAACCTCGTCTCGTCCATCTGCCATTATAAAATGTTTATAAATGTGCTTTGAAAAATATGGAGGATTTTATGGACAATTTGCAAGGTGTGTTTACATTAGCACGGCATTAATTATACATTCGAGCATGGACATGTCGGCACTCCCTCCTCCGACAAGCATTTTCCCGAAATTTGGAGCCGTACATAAACATTGCGAATTTTTACAATAATCCATAATCACCATTCATTCATCCCCACACCTTTTCTGACTTGATTATTGTTTTGGACAAAGTTTGAACAACTTGGAGCAAAGATATGGCGGCCATTAGTGCACGAATTCATCGAGATTATTAAATCCAGGTGATTTAAATGGCAGAAGGCAGCCTTCTCCATGAGGAAACTCTCGTTTTGGATCCGTCTAGGTCGGAAGGAACATTTTTGAGGTTGAGGAAGGAAATAGTTGGTCAAATGGGAAGGAGAAATATAATGTGGATTTAAGTAAACGCCGCAGAGCAGTTATCAATGGGCTGACTGACTATATTGGATGGGGTCGGTGTGGTTGGTGGCCCACCCCATCAAACCAGGTCTGAGGATCAGATGAAGCCGTGTGTAGTAGTGAATCGTCGTTAATTAGCATCTGCTTAGCATTCTCGCCCACCTGTTTCCACCATAATGTTGGCCATCAGTTGGTCGCTGCTCAAGATGACCATCAGTCGTTGGTGCTGACCACCCTCACCTTAAAAGCAGGTTCCACCACCACCACTTACTTAGGGTCAACATCGATAAAACGAGAGAATTTCGCGTGCAAAACGGTCATCTACGTCTTGGAAGATTTGGTCGGTGAAACGAGTCATTGTTGCTGGTGGTGGTGCTATGCAATTGATACCTTTGTCACATAATACAAGATTGAAGCCGGGTTAAACCACACAACAAACAAGCAATAGACGGCACTATATACGAGTATACGACTTGAGCAAAATCTGGCAATATTTTATATCGAAAGATGGATTTTTTAATGCTCAAGAAGAGCCATAGCACGGACCAAGAGCGTGTGTGTCACACACAGGGTCATTTGAAATGGGCGCGGCGGTAGAGCAGCAGCGGTCTCTTGAAACGCCGTCGATGAAGCTCGTCGACTGCAGCCAAACTAACTGCACAAGAAATAAGTTTTAAGCAAGTAAAAGAAGAAGCGCTGCTGTTGCTGGTGTTTCTACTTGTGAAGCCATAAATCTCAATAGTTACAGGTGTGAACATAAAGTGGCTTGACAGATTAGTAAGCTGCGCGGCTGCTCCAGGAGCTTTAAAAGAACAAGTTGTAGAAAAAGACATGGATTTGCACAAGAATACTTGGTTTATGCACATGTTATTATTATTAAAATAGAGTTGCTTTTGGACCAAGAGAACAAGTGAAGAAGCTCAAGAGAGCTTTTGGCTTGTACAGTAAAATACAGGAGGTGTATACAGTAAGTGGAAGATGTATTGGCGACTCATTAAAAGTAAAATGTGCTCAAGGTTGATTTGATTCGCAATGCATGGTTCAACAGTAGCTGAGGAACAAGACGCTAATGGACTTGAAGTTTTCAAGAGTTGCAAAAGACGACAGTAGCAAGCAAGCAAGAAGCTGTATTTAATTCTGTCTGTGGACCAAGGAAGGATTTTGGGAAATATTTTTGTGTACAGGAATATAATAATATTAACTTCACAAGAAGGTATATATATTGGTCGCCTTCAACTTGAACTTTAAATTGGCTGAGCAAGTATGATATTAATAGGCAATGAAGCTTCCTTGTGTTTGTAAATACTCGAGAGTTTGACCATAACGAATAGTAAATATATGGTTGGAGAATAGAGAGGCTTTATGGCAGGTGTTGATTTTGGTTAGAGGCAGCATGATGAGGATGACACTGGAATTTATGACGTGAGATCATATAGGCAGATTTTGTTTGTAAGAATTCATCATCCATGTGACCTTTGCGAATATGTGGTGTGTTATAGCTAGGAGCTTTTGTGTTTTGATATTGTTGAAAAGTGAGTTTCATAGACAAAACTGACGTTTATAGTGACAGAGAGTGGTAAAGTGTGACTGTATCACAGGCTCCTTTTTCAAAGGTTCCAAAAACTGTACAGTGTGTATAATAGTTGGATAACCAAGGTTGTTTTCTTGCTTAACATGTACAACAAGTAAATTGTTTTGGTGGTCAAAATTGTATGATCATAAAATATGGCTCATCATAAGCCAAATCATAAAATTTGTACACTAAACGGTCTGTGGATTCATCATTATCCGCTCATCAGAAACATAATACAAAGCCACACATCATTGAATATAACTGGCTGGATGAAAAGTTGCGCATTTACAGTACTCTTTGTGCAACAACAATTGATTAACCGAAATTCTTGCCAAAACAATGATATAATTGAAGCTTAGTTTTTGAACAATTATTGTAACAAAGTTTAGTCGCAGATTTATAAGACTGAAGTAAAAGCTTGTAGTTTTGTGAGACATAGCGCGGCGTGCTGATTGAGGTTTTTAGCTGTTATTTTCAGTGTTTTTATACGAGTTGATCATGATCGCTGATATCTGATGTCTTGGTTTATACTTGGTCGTGATGAGCGATTTGATCGTTAGATTTGATGATATGATGATTTTGGCTGGAGAAAATGGAGACGTTGCCATTTTGAGGCTTGGAAAGAACATGTGGATGGTGTGTAACCCAGCATTTCAACTCGCAAGAAATTGGTTTCATGGCCGTTTGTCGCAATCACACACATGTCAGAGCCAAATTATTTAGTGCGGTAATTATGGAGAATTGTATGCAATAATTAGGATTTGCCATCCCATCATTATATCAACAAGCTTGCTTGTGTGCATTTGTACTTTTTCGGCCATAATACTGCTAACTAAAAGACACGTGGTGTGAATGGAAGGGACAAACACCTGTATGAAAAAAAAGCCTCAGAAATTGCACTAGCACCTTCCAATATAAGAGTCGTCAAAATTTAGCAAGAATTTTTTTGCCAAGTTTTTTATCTCATAGTTGATAAAAAAAGACGGCAGAGAAATTTTTGAGGGCTGTAGTTGGAGATAATCCTGGGACGCAGTTAATAGACAGATTTTTGTTACTTTGGTACACAAAGTGTCCACAGCGTCAAAAAGCGCCAAGCATAATTTTTGCAAGTGTTTTTGGTGTTGGACTTTGAAAAGGGGTGTAGACCCGTTGCTGTCTTCCATCATTAAAAATGCCTTCAAAGGTGACGTTGTTGTCAAAGAAGCTCGTTTGTTGTTGGGAGTTGAAATATAGGTAGGCGACATTGTTATGGAAAATTGTAAAGTTGCGTAAGAACCGGGAGAGTCAGGAGCGGCGTTCCAGAAGACACACCTTGTTTGCACGTGAAAAAATCAACTAGTAGCTGAATTATTCATCAAATATTGACATGAAAGATCTATACACACGCGAAACGGCAGGGGCACATTGTTCCATGAGTAACTAAAAGAGCAGGTAGCAATTAAGGACGTGAGACGCATAAACACCATGTTGCTAAACCGTACATCAAGCGTCATTCGAAAGTAATTATGTTTAAATTGGAATAACAGGTAGAAGGAAGGTGTCAGACCGGTAACGAAACTGGAACTGTTATACATATATACATAAAGAATGGATAAGAAAAAATATGATTCTGTATGCACTTGATTAAAGCAAAATATTAAATATTGAAATATGGTCTAATGGGAGCACTCACATCAAGATATTGGAGCAAATTGGTGCTAGGAATTGGGCAAAAAAGTGGTTTTTTCTTCATCTTTAATGTATGAGCTATTAACTATTAGACGTATGTATAGTGTTAGATTTCGTGAGTGATAAGGCTGGTGCCAAAAGGGTTAGATCGTTTATCAAAAGCTGTTTCGTATGCTTCTAGTTCCTTGAAGAGAATTAAGTTATTTTCAATTTCGTAGCAAAATCAAGATATAATTTAAAAGTAACAAACGTATGTTTTTGTCCACTAAATCCTAACTTGACACTTTGACTTTTGTGTAAATTTCAGAAGTAATTGAATTTTCAACCATGGGCCAGATTAATGATAATACTAGATGGAGACTGGACATCAAGATGGCGACGCTGTGGGTGGCAATTCTATGCTCCTTTTTGCCCATGTCGACCCAAAACCAGTACTGCGCCATCAGCAGAGATCACACATTGTGCAAATATCAGGTAAGAAGAAGGATTTTGTTGTTCAATATGACGTGTACATAGATGAAGGTACAGCACAGGATCAACGGCAAAATCATAAAATCAAACACGTGCGTCGTAAGTCCAGTAGCGCGCCAAAGAATTGAAGTGAGCTTGGTAAACAACAGCGTTCTCTCGGAACGTCAATTTGGCATTTTGCGAATCAATCAAAAGAAGAGCTTAATTGCAAAGTCGTTTCTCCGATGTACCAGCTAATGAAGAGAATATGTTCGGCGAGGTTTAGAAAACGTGATGAACGTTTTAGTCAGGTGGTATCCATGTGATTCAAAATTTCTGGATCTATGTACTTGAATGTTAGGCAATGCCAACATTTCAATTCGATATGCAGCCATAATAAGCTCCAGCTTCATCCACCAGGCCATTATGTCCATTGAGGTACAATAATTTTTGCAAGAGAGAGGCTTCGAAATTAGCAAAATTAAATGATAATTATTGAAAAAATATTGTGTAGGTTTTCAAAATCCAGCTGCATGCAATAAGCTCCATAATTTGCTGGAGAGTCATTGAAATTAAAGGTTATTACGATTATTGCTACGAAAGTTTTTGGAGTGGCTCTTGCCCTTTTAACTAATGAATAGGGTATGGCTATATAAGTACAAAGTATATGGAATTGTAAGTGAATTATTTATTAATAAGACTTTTTCGTCGTGTATGTATACCGACGGACGGTCTCTTGAATTTGGTTTGGCAGTTTTATAATATGCATGTTTTTTGGACGTGCGAAGGAAGTTAAAACGGCTCAAGTAGTTGGGACGCGGCTCCGATTCAAAAGTTTGCCAATGCCCATTTGCGACGAGAGTCATGCAGAGATTCATGACGAGATAACATATGTAGACAGCGTATTACAATCAATCATCCGGTTGCTCCGTGGAATTCATTAAGCAATTCAACGGCCCTTGCCTCAGGTAGATTTTAATGCTCTTTGCTTGCTGGACAATTGCGAAAAGATACGACAAGTTCAGATATGGCGTTAATGGCCGAGTTGAAATAATTAGGGAGAGAAGAAGCGTTATGTAACAACATGTGCCACAGAAATGTTTGCTGTATACACAACGACACTTTTTGAATTTGGTAAAAAGTTGAAAAACGTCGATCATTTACTTGCTGATGATGAATTGGTCAAGTGACCAACATCCATCAGAATTGAAAGGAACAAAATAATGCACTTGACCGAGCATCTTGATCATTAAAGTTGACCCTGAAAAATGTTGTGTCAATTGCTTGTCTATACGGTCTGTGTTGTCGTTTGTTTGATTGCATTTTTGTTGTGATTGCTGCATGCAAGATGCATCTTGGGAAAATTCGCAATGTTAATGATTGGTGTCGTAAGGTAGGAACAGAGAACAAGATGCACATGATGATTGAAAGAAGATGGCCGACGATCACATTGTGGGATGTATGCAATTTGTATGATAAAAGTGCAAGTGCAATTAATGACGCGTATTATAAAGCTTAGTAATAAGCTCCTTGACATTGGAATTTGAGCAATTTGAGCAGGAAGAAGGTGCAATTTGGAATTTGTATTTGCACATTTAATATCCGTGTGCCGCAATTATATTTGAGGATGACCTAAAATGGCAAGTTGGCAAGTCAATAATAATATGTGGAATATTTTGCTTGAAAATTGCGGAAGGAAATTGTAGGTCAGACAGAAGAAAATTTTGCCAATTTTACCAATGGATACTACAAATATACACACATACTTTACGCACTTTGCGCCTTTGTACGGCTTTTCGCCATAGTGAAGTATACTAAACTGAAAGCTTTTCTTAACGCACTTGGGCTATAGTAAATTTTTCACGTTAATAGGGCTACACAACACGGTAGTAAAACTTGAAGACTGACGCACTTTACACAATTGTAAGGTTTTTCGCCCGTGCGATAAATTGGAATTGCGCATTTCCATTCATCCACAAAAGTTTATACATCTATAGAACAGAGAGGGAGAAAAATGAAAACTGGTCAGAACTACGGGGGATTTGCGTAATATTTTGGCCAATTACATTTACCAGTTGGACAAGTGACATTAATGTCTGGTGGTGATACTGGTCGGAAATTTACAGTTTATCTGGTTTTGCGCATAAAAGCAGTCAAGAGTCGTGACTGTGACATTTCGCCATTGGCCGAGAAGAGAGTCTCATTGTTGTCTTGTCACATGATTCGGAAAAAATTACAAGTGACATACACATAAGAGAGATGGAGAGAGAGAGAGTTGAGTTTGGTGGAAATCTGGAGAAATAACAGACAATAAACTGGAATAATGTTGTGAATTTTTGAGATAAGAGGAGAAGATGAGATCTTGTGAGGACGACACTTTGCTACTTTTTGTATGACTTGGCTCTTGGACTTTGCAAAATCGGGGCTGTCAGTAGAATCAGATGGCTAATTTTTCAGGCCGGTTGAGCAAGACGAGAAGGGAGTAGGATGATTGTAAAAAGCTAATTAATTATGATGGCAACTTGTGACGAATCCCTAGGAAAAACAGGTTATAGTATATCGTCCAATTATTATTCGCTTGTTCTCGTTCTGACTGTGAGCCGAGTCACCTTTTGCTGACTCTGGCTTAACCACCTCTCGTATAAGGTGCTAATCATTTTGTGCGAAAAATCTCGCTGAATGCATACAATTAGACAGGGATTTGAGGCGGTTTACTTAAACTTGTGTTGCCTTTACTTGTACTTTTTCTGCTTCTTCCTTATTGGAAAGACATGGTATTGGCGCAGCAAATGATTATGGGTAATTAGCAGGTGAAGATTTTCTCGAGAGGTTTTGCCGCCTTGAAGATAAAAAGTAGTAGTTGGTTTTAAAGGCACATACGTATGTGCAAAAGTACACACAAAGATGATGAGGAAGCAGGTAGTGAATGGCGTAAATGCTCAGCGGTTTTATGTGAGTAGTGCGTAAAAATTGGCAACGTTTTTGCAACAAGATGTATTGGGATTGAAATGAATGCATACATTAATTTATGCCCTTCTCCTACAGCAACTACAACTACTACTACTGATTGTACAGGTGTAGCAGTCAACGTAGATTTAATCGTCGCCGACCAAACTGATGATGGTTGTAATTGGTTTTTTGTCTACAAAACACTACAACAAGACACACTTTTTCCTTAGTGTTTGTGTGGCTAATTTAATACTGCACGCCCGACGCGTGCATGCTACAGCACCCAAAGGGACAATTAGTTTTTAATAAGACTATTGACATGAGTACAAAGAATGGCATTGTTTGCAAATTTTTTACACCGAAAGATTTGCGAATTACTTACTCTAGCCCAGTGCAAAAAGTATTGAGTTGATTGTTGAGGAAAAGACGATTTTTGATTATGACTCCGTGATAATAATAAATGTGAAGAATTTTACGGTAGGAAGCCGTCAGACAGGTGATCCAGGAACTTGAAATTTTAAAGTCGTTTGTTGAGGGAAAAAGCCAGGAAATATTAGACACGTTTTTAAAAAGTGTCAGATGATTCTTATGGTCGTCATCTAGACTTTTGATTTTGTCGTTTACTTTAATGGCTCTTGGCAATATAACTGACCACTGCCACTTGGATTTGGTTTTGATACGCCATTTGCCATTATTGTGACAACGTGCCTCAACCTTTTAGAGGACAATTATCATGTAAGGGGGTGGTGGAGGACTAGGAAATCTTGCTAGTCCTCGAGGTAATTTACTGGTTTCTCTACCACGAAAGCGTATACACATAAAATTTTACGAGCCATAGCTTACGTAATAATAATAGTTTAAGCTTTCAGTCGTCATCAATACCTGCTCACGTAAATAAATTGTCATTAATGTGACGACAAAATGGCCTGGGTAATCATGTAATC
The DNA here is from genome assembly GCA_034698345.1 of Sphaeridia pumilis. Classification (NCBI taxonomy): domain Eukaryota; kingdom Metazoa; phylum Arthropoda; class Collembola; order Symphypleona; family Sminthurididae; genus Sphaeridia; species Sphaeridia pumilis. The sequence goes on along the minus strand of JAQGBJ010004546.1, from coordinate 1,288 downwards.
GTTATTGGTGGCGACGACGAGTGGTCCTGTCCTCTACCTGCGTAATTTGACCGAGTGCCAAAGCCAACACAAATTCCAGTGTCCGAGTCAGGACATGATTCAATTATTGATTGCAGTATTAAAGTGCTTTATGATGGCGGAAAGACCACTTGCAGTGTTTAAAAAATCACATGGTTCAGTTCCGCTCCTACTGTATTGATTGAACAAGGTGATAATTGAATTTGATTGACAGCGACAAAAATGATGAATTGTTGTGTACCTTTTAGATTGGGTTGCGATATCATAGAAGTAACTATATATACTACTATATCTACTTGAAGTTTTTTTACAATCAACTTTGAATTTGTTAACAGGGGATTGGGCCGCGGTGCAAAGGCTTGTACGACCGCGCGATCCCAGCTGGAGACCGCGATTTGATTCTCAGTATGCACAACAGATATCGCCAATTAATCGCCACTGGTGGAGAGCGCCGAGGAAGACCAGGACCTCAGCCATCGGCAGCCAACATGAGACAAATGGTAAGTCTTGTTTTATAAATTTAAAACATAATTGTACAGTGCATACTTATAAAGCCCAACACATGATAATCAAGGTGTGAATAAGACACATGTAAAAGTGATTGATTGATACGAGTCGGAAGATATGAGTCTGCAACTTTTGAATTTCCGCATAAGGTTAAACGAATGTGGCATGTGGGGGATGACTAGGTGGAAATGGATCGGGCTGTATTTAGCCTTTGAAAATGATGGTCAATTATATAATACATTATAAAATATTTTTGGCCAGGCCCTGCTGGTAGTTTCTGCTCCCGCCCTAATGATGATACTATATTCGATCAACAAGGCCAAAGGGTGCAAGCCCAGTTTTCTGACTTTTGTTCTTGGTCCTCTTCTTCTTCCTTCCGGTTGGGGGAGGAAGAGCAAAAAAATCTAGTTAATCAAGGGTCGAATACATTTTGCTAAGCAAGCTAATACAAAAGAATCTGTGTTGCCACCTAACTATGCCCTTCGAGGGCACAGCATACAACGACTCGAAGACAAGAGGAATTGAAAGATTTGGCTTTTTTGTATATATAAGAACGGCGTCTGTCACCGTTTAACAAGTTGATTTGTTGGACATGATAGATGGTGGTTGGGAAAATACTTGATAAGTCAGTATACATAGAAGCGCGTGTGGAAGCGATGGGGAGTAGTCATGGGTGGTGAAGTCAGTGATCAAGTTAGTGGCCATATAGCGCTGTCATGATCAGCTTGACCTTTGCCGCCACCACCACCGGTACGTATTTTCT
>JAQGBJ010004545.1:0-10048 GCA_034698345.1 Sphaeridia pumilis | reverse complement strand
GTCTTGGTTGGCGTAACGGCGTTATTGGCGGCGGCGGAAATGGCTACAGGGAGTCATTATAACGGGCTCAAGTTTTGTGTCCAAAAGCCACAGATCCCTGGTGATGTATTACGAAGGTGGTGGAATAGCCAGCCACCGCCACACGTCCACGTCTTCTACGGCTTCAAGGAGCTCCAAGAAATTTGTGTGGCAAGGATTGAGCGGCTAACATCTTTACTTAATTACCCGGTAACACCGGCTCGAAGTGTATGTGAGGAGGCTGCGGGGACTGACTGAGATGTAATATATTCATGTTGTGGGACACGAAATGTGTGGCTCAAGGAGGAACAATGAGGACCAAGGCTGCTGCTGCTGCTACTGGCCAAGTCTCCAGGATCCCAAGTAGATTTCGGGCGGTTCCATGAACGACGATCGAAGCTGAAGAAGAATGACCGTGTGCATGGTATGGAACAAAGAGTTTGTGATGGCCTCAATTAGGTTGAGAAAGTCTGATTGAGTAAGTAGAAGATGGGCAAAAGAAGGAGTAAAGGGAAGAAGAAGAAGCTTGAATCCAAGAGAGAATAAAGAAGAGAGGCGGCGAAAGTTGGTTTGTGTTGTAGGCAATATAGTCGTTGATCCCAATCATCATTAGAGACGCGGATTGATGAAAGTGAATGGGCGGTGGGAAGTAATGGGGATTAGAGGGAATTTCGGATTCTTCTTCCCAGCCAAATTGCACCGCAGCTAACTAACTAAATAGGTGTATATTGGATTGAGCCTTTTTTACAAGACCATGTAGCTTAAGGCTTATGGCTTTTGGAGAAGAAGCCTGATTTGGAGAATGTTGATACTGTTGAGTTAAGGATCCTTGTTTGTTTCAGTGCGTACTTGGATTGAGCAGAAATGGAGACAAAAGCTGGTGATGGTGGAAACTATGTTGGGACATTTCATCTGTTTCGGCAAAAACTTGCTCGTGTCCTTGTTGGCTGTGACAGGAATTTATATTTTGGAAAGATGTTTTAATGAAAGGAAAAAGACGTCTTCGGGGGCTGGTTGATGGTGTATGACAAATTGTAGAAGGATTTGTTTTTGTGGAGCAAGTGTCGGCGTGACGTGTTATTGTTTTTGTGCCACGGCCATATGTTACGGTAATTTGGGAGGAAAAAGTTGGAGAAATAAATTACACGAGAGACATAATTTTTCAAAAATGCTTAATGTCACAAGATTGGCAAACGGGCGGTTCTTCTACTGTGTCTCTATGCCTTTTCGCCGGGTGTGGATGTCGTCTAGGATTTGCATAAATTCACAATATTAGCTGTAGCCGTGGTGAAAGGATGACTTTTGGAATTATTAAACGGCCAGAGAAAGAGCACCGGCATTTTGGTTTCTAAACCAAATTGTGCTTGGATATTTGGCCCGCCTGGAACAACAAATAACGACAGAGAAAGGAAAAGAGATAAAAGCGCAGCATAGCAGGAGCAGGAGCCTTCAAAACAAAAGCAAAAGCGACTGGATTTATAACCAAGGCGAAGCTTGTGTAAAAGAGAGAACAAAGTTTTAAATGGAACAAAACTATGTCTTGTTGTTCGTTTTGTCTATAAGCGTGGAGGGCGCGTTAGTGGCGTTAGTGGTAGCGGTGAAAGCAACTACACACACTTTTCCAACAGCTTCTCTTCATAGCCATGCCGTTTTTGGTGTGGTCGAGTAGGTGTATTTCTCTGGTTTTACCATTCCGTCCGTGGTGAAGCGGCAGTTGTTCTTGTGCCGTGTCCTCTCTTCCACAAACTGTAAAGAAGGACAAGAATTGTTATAAACAACAAGGTTTGTGGCAAGAAACTATGGGATCAAAGGGATACCCAACAACTTGGAATATTATATTCCCGCACATATAAGATAGAGCAAGAAATTTTACAAATGCTCAAATTCCCCGCCACAGCTAAAACATGGCTTTCACTTTAAAAAGACAAAAGAGGAGGGGGAGGAGGAAGAGGTAAAGGGAATCATACAAATTGCTACAAGGAAGAACGTGACTATGTAGACAAATTTTTCAACAACCACCTATAAAATCAATTGAATCCAAAAATGTATATATCTTGTTTGCCATGTTAAATTGCTGTTGCCGGATTTGAGCCCAACCCTGCTGCTCACCACGAGAACTGGGAAAAAGGCCGCTGCCCATGTGGATGAAACAAGGACAAAGGAGGCGTAAGAGGAAATTGGCAAAATGGATAAAAATTGTTCAAATTCTTTGGGACGAAACGGGCCTCGTAGGCCGGATGATGTATTGTTGCTCTTGCTTATGCCGTCGTATGTCTTGTGAATTGTGTGGAAGGGAGCCGGATGAAACATAACAAGGACATGCATCAGCCTGTATTACATATGGACATGGCCATTTTGTGTATTCTGTGCGGGTTTTTGTATTATGTCCAAATCCTGGCGTTGATCCGATGTAATGCCGGCTGACGCTCTGGAAAAAGATGCTTTTTGAACCGCTTCAGAAAAAAGTCTCTTGGGGGTCAAAACGCAGCAGCAGCAGCAGCAGCCGGAAGAGACACATACGGAACAACATGGCGGATGAAGCGGCAAGAATAATAACAGGGCTAAAGCTGTAAAATTGTATGAACACACGACGGTCTCAAGTCGCCTATCAGCCGAGGACAGATGGCGCTTTGGAGCAAGCAAGAATTTATATATGGGAGAGGCTGCAAAAACAAGTGTTTTTTGGCAAAGGTAAACATTTTCAAAAGCCATAAATAAGTCTGGATAAGTATAAGGTCGTATACAGAGCATAGTCGTTGTGGTTCAAGTGATGCACGGCAAAAGGGAGCAAGTGAGTGAGAGTGCTTGGAAAAGCTAGCAGCAAAAACAGAGAACAAGTTTAGGAAGGACGCAAAGCTTTGTACAAAGTCGATGATCGAGTCGTTCATTCAAGTTAGCTAGCGAACTATAGCAAAATAGCAACTTGTTCATAAAGTCTCAATGTATACACAGGCTCCTTCCTTCCACTGAAAAAGAGAAACTAAGAATAACATGGCCGGGGTAAAAATAACATTGTGTGTAGGCAGACAGCAAGCAAGAGCAAGACGATGAGCAAAAGCGAATTCGGGCATGAATTAATATACTTTGGTGGATTCTGTTCAAGTTTATTCGTAGATTCATAAATTAAATATATTGAAAAGTATTCAAAAAATCTACCTTGTTTGTTATAAAAATCTGCAAATTTTTGCAAAGAGCGTCTCCTTCTTTTAAAGAGTAAAAGGAAAAGTGGCAAGCGAAATACCATAGTACGCTTCCGAAAAGAGCCCTAAAATTGTATGCACTCGGAATAGCACAGACACATACGGTCTAATAAACAGCGGCGGAATTAGCTATAAAGGGAGAATAAATTTTGAACGGGAATGACTTTAATGGAGGTGGCAAGAGGAAATATCATCAACAACAACTTTCACTAGTGCTTTCAAACGTATACGAAACAACTGACTCTAGGATTCAGAGCTCACAAAAGTGCTGCTGCCATTACTAGGAACGTATGTTCGGTAATGGCGAATTGGAATGTTGTCAACTGGGAAACGAGCTTCTTTTTGTACATTTCCGAGGACGCACCATGTGCGCTTAAGCATGTTCATGAGGAAATTGGAGACTTTAATGTCCGATTAGAAATAAGTGAACAGATGTGACTAGTTGACTCTGTCAATTTGCTCGCTCAACATTTTAAGCAAATTTGCAGGCACTAGTCCTTATATCTGTAGCTGTGTAGTTCCTTCCTGTTCCTTGTTGACTTTTATTCCTTGGTGGGTTTTGGTTATCTTGTTTGTAGGAAGATTAGAGAACATTTGTGTAGTTTTACTAATCCGTGTAGCTTTTGTCTTTTGCTTCTCTTGTTTACGAGCGACACAGGTAAAAAGTCAAGTTGAGATTTATAGAGACAGATGAAAGTTTGGGTCCCTTGATAAGAAGATGGGCTGACAGAGGCGGCTCCGAAAGATGGAACAACAAGTTAAGAAGCTGTCCAAGAAGAGTCTTGAGAGTATAAACTTTTCAAATAAGTTGTTGCAAGTCAAGTTTTGGTTGAAAAGGCAGGTATTCTTGGCTGTTATGGTGGAAGGGTGTTGTTTTGTTGTATGATTTGCCGCCGTGATACGGCAGCGGCCTGAAAAGTGGCGCCTAGAGAGCTACGAGACAGGTGACAAAATTCCCATGCTGGGCTGATAATTGACAAAGGATGATAGGATTAAAAGTGAGGTGAAAGTACAAGAGGGAGAAAGCGGTTTACCGTCGAGGAGGAACTGATTTAAATTTTGGAAATGCGTGTGGGAAAGGGAACACTGCGACCAACTTCTTTACTGTTGCAGCCACTATAGCCATGTTAGTTCCATACGCACTTCCGATGATATCAAAGGAGGCCAAAGCTGCTGAAATATAACACACACTCCTACAGAGCATAAGACGATGACAAATGATAAAATTTATTAACGTGGAATATCATGAGGTCATGACAAGAAGAAGGAGTGAAGGGTATATACGCTTTTTCCAAGTCGACTGGTGTTGCGGGACCAATGGAAGTCTCATCGGAACACTGTAATGGAACAAATCCCCGATTAGCTCCGGCGGATAACTAATGACTTTGAGGAGGAAATGAAAGATGATATTAATTTGTGAAGAGAAATTGTCGCTTTGTCTCGTAAGGAAATGAGTGAGGAAATGTTCGAGTTTGTGGCTAATGCTATATAACGTCAGTAATTGAAATAGAGCGGCGAAAGCTGTGTTGAGAAAGAGAACTGAGTTTTCAGACATGGACAGTTGAATTATGAAAGAAGGAGAGACGGCATTAATTCAAGTTAAAATTTGAACAATTTGTCCACTTCGTGGATCAGTTTTATTGAATTTATATATTTATTATTACTCCGTTTTAATGCTTCAGTCATGTAATATACTGCATCAAGAAGCAAATGCAAATAACCAGTTTAACAGAGTCAGGTTATTTACAATGCCGTTCCACGTGGATCTGTGGTAGTGACCAAGGTTAAGATGCTTAACCTGGAGTTAAGGTCAACTTTTGTAAGCCCTGATTTCATAATTTTATGACGATGATGTAACAATACTGCAATAAAACTTTACTCGAGTCCTGCATTTTTCATTTTAGCTCAGCTCACGTTCTGAAGAAATTATGCCACGGCGCATTTTTAGATTTGATGCCTATATATATAAGCTAAATGATTTATTGAATAACTACAAATTTGTTTCTCACTCTCGGAAACTACTATTCTTGTCCCTGACCGCAGATCTTCAGAGCTCAGTTATAACTGTACAACAGCAAATTGAAACGCAGCTTTTGCTCTGAAACAGTCAAGAAAGTCCACCGCGGCGTTTAAAATGACGACTCACTTGGAGAAAGTAAACGCTGCGGTCCGATCTCACATTGACGGCCATGAAATAACGCAGCAAGACTACGACGAATTTCTTCAGGTCGTCGAAGAGGGTCATGAAAAATTGCGCCAAAACTGGCTACTCAAGTGGCCACAATTTGAGCGCGAGCTTGCTGAATGGATCCAGACTGTACAAAACTACTACTACCGATTTGAGTGAGTGAACTTGTAATGGTCAGACATTAATTGTGCTTATTTTAATGGCATGTCAATTCGCAGCGTCCTTAGTGGCATAGCCACGTACAAGAAGTTGGTGCCGGATGTACGCCAAAGAGACATGCGTAGACTATATTTTGGTCTCTGGCTTACAGAAATGGTAAACAAGCAAATCATTGATGAAAATATTCTTCGTATTAACTAAACGTCAACGATTTTTTAAATCTGTCAGGCAGTAGCTTTGGCTTTTGCGACGGATGATACTGTAGACGGTACCGCGGAAAGGTTAAATGCTCCAACTGCCTGCCGCAAAATCGGTTTTGGAAGCGCCGTTTGCATCGGTAATTACGTCACCTTAGCTCTTGGCGAAATAATGGACGAGGTTTTTGCAAGTGAAACGTATTTGACCGAGTTAAGAAAGCTGCATCGCAGGCACTGTCAAGCCATGGTATACGCCACAATTATAAACGTCCCTGCAAAAACTCGCCAAGATTGGCGTATGAGGTATTTTATCAGAACATAACCATACCTCCAACAGATATGGCAGAAGACGAAATTAATAAAAATTCAATCTTTCATACTACGGGCTCTGCTGGCCTTACTTTTCGGATCGAGTGAAGCTCGCCGGCTTCTTTCCAATGTGGTATCCTATTAAACTTGCTTACTTGCTCGTGAGTATGAATCTGAAAAATACACAAAATACGCTTCATCTTAGAAACTTTGATTTTTTTACCCAGGCAGGAAAACCAATAAACTCTGCGGCAGGTGGAACAGTGTGGAAATTAGTGGAGATCATAGGAGAAACGGCCGTGGTTGCAGATGACGTCGGAGACTGGGAAGAAGATCTATCCGATAGAATAATAAACTGGACTGCAATCAAGGCCATGGAAGTAGATAAAGAGTTGATCGAAGTAAGTTTAACCTGAGAGCTAAACTTGAAATGAGGTAAGTCAAGTCGGTGCTGAACTTTGTGTCATTTTCCAGGACTACTACGTGAATAGAGCTGAAGGGAGACAAGCTGAAATAAAAAGACTCTATCGTCAAATCAATTTTGGAAAGCTGTTCAAAGAGTACGAAATGAAGCAGCGGGAAAAATTCTATCAACTGCTCCGAGACGCTCCCGAAGAATTGCCGAAAGTGGCATGGAAAACACTGTACGAATTCGTCGGATCGTACTGGATGAATTTGTGGCATTTGGATCAGCAAGATCCTAAATAGCGTTCTTTAGCTTTGAAAATACAATCCACAAAGTTGTGGATCAGCCTAATAAAGGTTTACTTCGGTTGCTTAAAGTCGGCAACTTTAAGCCTCATGATGTTTTTAATGGAAGTTGAGTATTACACAGAATTTTAAAAACATATAATATACTCTAAAGAGCTTTTGAAATTTATTTATTTGAGATTATGCTCCCAAGGTTTTATGTTAAAGCTACTCGCCATCTTAAAACGTTTGATGGAACTGGAAGCTGCATTGAAACCTCATTGTAGTATAAGTAGCTCGCGTTCCGCGTTCCCGATTAGCTCCAGCGGATAACTAATGACTTTGAGAAGGAAATGCACGGATATTAATTTGTGAAAGGAGAAATTGTGACTCGTAAGGAAACGAGTGAGGAAATGTTCAAGTTTGCCGGCTAATGCTATAACGTCGGTAATTGAAATAGAGCGCGCCAAGAGTTGTTTGAGAGAAAGGAAGAGTGAATTAAAGGGACTTTACTTTGGCTGAGGTTAAATTGCAAGTGGAAAGGGGAGCAAGTCTTTCGCTCGTCCTTCTACTATGCGGCTCTTCTTGTTGAAGGTGTAGAAGGACGGAGGTTAATTATCATCTTGAGTGGAAGACATTAAAGCATCCAAAGATGTGATGATGATGATGGAGATGGGCAAGATAAAGAAAAAGGGATGTGATTTCAAGATTGGAGGAGGGTGAATGAAGGCAAGAAGAAGAAAGGCGAACAGAATAAAAGCTTGTGGTTTTATGAGCTCATTAATTACAGGAATAATTATAAGGCGTTTCTTTATACAATGTCTCGGAGGGTATATAGGGAGTAGAGTAGGCTCTTGAATTTGTGATGGTTTGTGTGCAATGGAACGGAGTAAATAGGACAAGAGTAAGAAGGATGGCCGAGGAAATGTGAATAATGTGAAAGGGCCAAACTCTTTTTACTTGCGAGCTTTCTGAATAAAATCCCGAAATCGAGAACGAGACGCAAGTGGTAAAATTGTGCAAGTTTGCTAAAGATGTGAGAGAAGAAGAGCAATTACTTTGAAATCCAGTAATAATGGCAGTTTGTGTCGCGTTCCGTCCGGAGAAAGACAATAGTAAAAGTTGGTGGGGGGAAGAAAAGGTTAAATAAATAGGTGGCGGAGGAGAAGGTTGATTGGTGAAGGGACGAGATTTGGGATGTGATCCTCATACTGATTGCCTCAAGAAAAGCTGCGAGTTGATGAGGACAAGTCGGTTTATCTTTGGAATGCAATCCCTGGGCGACAGAAAACGATTTTTCCGCCGCTCATGTATAACGACTTTCAAAGGGGAGGCGTGAGGAGAAAACGGAAAAAGCAGGTGAAAAGACGCCGCCAAACGACGGAATAACGTCCTGGGGGAAAGGCACAGTAGTAACGCTTGTCGACGGCGTAAAATACCAAAAGAGTACTTACGACCACTGGCACACAAGGAGTACATGGCAATTTCGCCCTTAAATGGAATACGAGGAGCTTTCCGAATAATAGTAAAGCGAAGATTGATGAGGGTCAGGTCAATTAATTGAGAGTCAGGAGGAGCTGGAGGAGAAGCTATGTAAGGATCCAAATATGTAATTTCCGCTTCGACCTCCATGGTGGAAATTGTTGGCGAATTTTAACAACAACTTTCCACAGAAATCAACAAGGAAAGCAGTTGTGAGGTCGGCACTGGGTTGAAATAGTTCAAAGATGGATTTGAAAGGAAATGCGACTTTGACTCTCACAATATAATGTTATGTGTTTGTGTGTGTGTGTCGGGGTTGATTTTGATTGAATTGGACAATTTTCCAGCTGTCGAATCTTCCATATGTCTTGGTGGACACGTAATGGAAAAATGGTGGAGCTTGATTCTGTGTACAACTGTATTTTGGCACACACTTTTTTTAAACGCATTCAGTATGTAGTTCCTTTTCCAAGATGCTTTCTTTTTCTCTACCCAAGAGCTTTGCAGGGGAAAAAGAAATGACTTGGAAATAAATTTCCGCCAACTACATCCACATACTTTCACCACCAAAAATCAAGGATGCAGGCAGGTAAACTCGTGGAAAAACTTGTAGACACATCAGGCAGCTCCGAGAGAGTCCACAAGGCTTCTTTTATATAATCATCAACTTGTTTGAAGCCGGATATAAGAATCAATAATAAGAAAAGTTTTGTTCCCCCAGCATATATACATGCCTCAGGAATTTACATTGCAAATTCTGTCCCCGTAAAAGAGTCGGCCTTGTTGTATGTACTTGTCTGTGTGTACTTTGAAGGAGGCCCGGATAGAATTACAAACGTTTTATCCGGGTAAATTACAAGGAGCCAATTTATGTACAATTGAGAGGAAGCTTGCTAAAAACTTGTTTGGACGCTGGAAAAGTATGCATACATTTTTGTGTACATTGGCTGACTGCGAATTTGCTATATTCTTCTCCCCTATATTTTGTTAATTTGCCTGGAAACCTTGTAGACAAAAGCAAGAGAGGAGCTTCTTCTTGTTGCCTTCCTTGTTTGCAATAAGTCTACATATAAATGTACACACTTGAGAGATTCCATATGCTCTCAAGTCTTCTTGTCCTCCGAGGGTGAAATGTCGGTCCGTCCCTGTGAAAAGTATTAAAAGCCCGGCTGTATATATACTTGGATACGTATTATGTGTATTTGTTCCGGCGTCCTCATCGTCATCCTCGTCGTTACATGTCGAGAACAAAGGAAGTTAGCGGAATTTACATGAAAAGTATTTCCGACTTGACTTTGTACTATACTACTTTAGTATTTGTTCAGTCGGTGGCGGCGGTGGCCATCAACTTTATCCAGAAAGTACCCGGGCAAACAAGGCATCAAGACCAGCAGACTGGACGTCACTATATACTGCAGCGCTAATTGGGTCGAGTGATTTTTGGTGTAGTAAGTATATATAGTAAGTAGTGGCCTTGTGGGACTGTGACGCTTGATATTATCAAGTAGGAGTTTATATATAAATATATAGGAAAGGTGTGCTTTGGGCCTAATAGGCTTTGGCGATGGTTTTTATGTATGACTTTTGAAATGGTAGGTCGAAGTTGTTGGAGACGGTTAATACCATTTAGTCTGGTTCAGTTGGTCGCCGCCGTTTGTTGACTCGCCTCTGCTTGGCCAACTTTGCAAAGAAGAAACAAACAAAGTAATTATGAGAGAAAGACTTTTGAGAGACAAAAGGGAAAAGGTTAGAGGAGAAACTGTGAATGGATCCTGATGGGCTTACAAAGGGATAAAAGGTAAAGG
>JAQGBJ010004544.1:0-10048 GCA_034698345.1 Sphaeridia pumilis | reverse complement strand
ATGTAGTTGTAGCCAGTTTTATATTTTCACATGCCAAATCATACGTTTCAATGATTCTTTTCCACATCAAAAATTCGCTCAATGATTCCTGGCTTTCTACCTCCTTACAACATTTTTGCGTTTGACTGGAATACTTTTCCACAGTCAACTTCACAATGTAAAATCCTTCAAAAAACTTATTTTTTTGCATGAACTTTATAAATTCTATACATAACCAAACTACTAAATTTTTTCAAGCGTGTATACATAGCGAGTGAACAAATCAGACTTTGCATGGATATGGCTCACTGATTACGCCTACGCCTTCAACGTACTTAAGGTCGACCATCCTAATTCATATTATTCGTGGGGCGCGAAAGTTGAAACTTGAAAAGTTTTGCAGATAAATTTTTCATCACCTGCCTTTCTTCCGTTCCAAAACTTATCCCCAGGACGTGTAGCTTCAAAACCCTCTTTTTGGGCACACAATTTTGCAAAAAAATCAAAGTTTCACAAACAAATTATATTCTCTAAAATATATTTTTGGCAAAATCAGGTTAATTCGTCTCTTCACTCGAACAATTGCCACGTGTACATAAACTTGTTAAAAAACTTCATCACCCAAAAATAATAAATTACTCCCAGTCAGTCATCCTTCAAAATTCTTCTGTGCCCATAGCTTGAGAAATATACACTTTGCAGCTCAAAATCTCATTTTAGCCTACTTTTCCTTATTTTGCTGAGTCGGAATAAGGAAGGAAGATGATGAGAAATAATTAATTGCTTCCAAACTCGGCAAGTATTTCCAAGAAGCTTTCTTGTTCCATCTCTCGTCTCTCCGTATTATTCTTCTGTTTAAACATCATTAACGTAAGCTAAAAGGGTGGGCCGGTGAAAAATAGCAAGCCTCGCAAATAATAAAATTGGTAAGAGCTCCCCTTCTCACAAGTCTTTTTAATACGTCTAGAAGCCCCTATATATTCTTCTCGTTCTTTTAAGCTCTAATTCAGTCAGTCCCAGTAAAAGCTCGTTTTCTGGCAACTGTCTTCTTGTGTGAAATTGCTAAATAATGGACAAGGAACAAAGAATGCTTTTGGTGACAAATGAGCACCAGAAGGAAAGAAACACACCGTTCAAACAATGAAACCGCCAAATTCAAACAGAACAAAGCCAACCTACTCAAGTCTTTCTAACATCCGCAAATTCTTACCTGAAGGATGAATTAATGAAGTATCTTTTGCAGTTTCTCTCCACTTCAGTATATCAACCAACTGAAAAGTGTTTTGTCGACTACTTCGTGTAACGACCCTGAAGGCTAGTTTCCTTTTCGGCTTCTATTTCCCACAGAGTCCATTTCAGCGCTAGACAATAGTCCCCTCTTCTAGCGCTCCTGGAAAAGGAATTAAGTCTAGAACAATTGATGGCAAAATGATTAGTGTAGTTCGCAGAAGTGTCTACTGGAAAGACCTATTAGCTGCCGCCACGCTATTTCTAATCTACGCCGTCAGAACAAAATCTAGATTAGGGCTTAGAATCTCGCAAAATCTAAGGAAGATTCTAGAAAATTCTGAAATAATGGACATTTTCTTGCCAACGTCTCTTGGAATTCCAGCTTCCATATATATTTTTGAAATCCATCTCGGCAGCTGCCTCTGCTCCTGCTCCAACTTGGAAGAAATACGTACCTACCTGTGATATATAATTATAATAATATAATATACACAACCAATATCGGGATTGAATTGGGCGCTGTAATCGGATTATTTTTCCTTTCATTTCCAACCTAATGCTATAATATCTCCAGTGTCTTTTCTTGGAAGAAACCCGTGTTTTTCCGTCGCTCCCAGCCTGAAGTTTCTTGTTTGGCTTCCAATTCTCAACATTTCTGCTTTCGCTCAAGGATGAAATCAGAGGCACATTTGAGCAATAACAAGAAACGGTCTCGTACACACACGGGAAAACTTTGAGTAAAAGTAACTTTCACCGCGACTTTAATGGACTTTCTCTGCTCCCACCTCACCAACTTTGCAAAAGCTTGTTCCGGCCCAGCCCAATCAAACAAGCAAAATCACGTATAAATCGGCCAAGATTTTGTACAATTTCACACCAGAGACTCACAGTATAATATATATAGAAGAGTAATTTTCTTTTTACAACAACTTTAGCGCCAAACTAGCAAGGATTCTTCAAAGTTTTCCAAAAGTTGAGGTGTTCAGGTTGGCGTTTCCTGGACCTGAAGTATCAAAGAAAGCAAAATTTTGCTGCTAGTGAAGCTGATTAAAGCGACCGTCGGATCAAACACAAATCCTTAGGGTACAAAAATCTAGAGATTAACAGCATTGATGAAGCAGAGAGAAGCTCAAAGTCGTAGCAAATTATAGGAAAATCTGGTCCAACCAGTAGGAAAAAAAGGTAGAGAAATGTGGAAAAGGGCAAGTAAAAGTCCAGTTGTCTCGGACACTTGCTGGAAAAGTCTGACAGGGGGAACAAGTTAATTGAAGCTGGATTTGTGAAAGGAGACACGTGGCCAAGAGACTGACAAAAGGCTTTTCAGACAACTTCCACCTCGAAAAGCTTCATTAACTTGCACGAGGCACTAAAAGAAATATCGTGGAGAAATATAAGCAACATTTCAGCAGGAAATACAAAACCAAATGTGTGTACTGTCATGTGTACAAAACCAGATTGCGGGAGCAAAAGAAAGTTGTAGAGAAAGTCAGGGTGAAAGTCGGAAAGATTCTGATACTTTTCCACTGCACTTTTGACAGGTTCAGGTTCGTTGAAGTTTCAAGTTTTTGAAAACTTGGTGAAGTCAACTTTCGGAAGTTCTCACATCCTTTATGCAGCATGAACTTTCATCCGATGCACATATTCAAGGCAATTAACCAAAACCAACGGGCATGGCCAAAGGGCTTCTGCACATTGAACGGCTTTGAGCTTTTAAGAAGTGAAAAGTGCATGTCCAAAGCTACAGGGTGTTTCACAAAAAAGTTTCAAATTAATCAAAGAGCGATACGAGAAGATAGAAACTTTTCAAGGACGCCCCCTGTACAAAAGTATTTAAGATTCCTTTGTTACTACGCCATCTTTCGTTCGCTTCCAGAAATTAGCCATCAAGCAAAAATTTCAATGACTTAACCCTCGTAAAGTTATGTAGCCCGAAAGTGATCAAAAACCTTGGGACTGAAAGCCCCCATTTAATTTGCTGCAAAACCATGTGAAAAATGCTACATTCTCCCACTTTGCTCAAGATGAATGACTGTGTAAATGGGCGCGTAAAAATTCAACTTAATTAATTACCGTCGGATTAGCAACATGCATATACATGAAAGAGAGTCTCAAGCCTTTCCATTTACTTGATGGTTCTTTTACATGGAGATAAATGAGCACGAGATTTTTCCGGCCGAATGGAACGTTTCTTAGATTGAAACGCAGAAGAGAGTTTTGGCTAATTCTTTCTCCGAAGTCATAGAATTCCACTTGAATGTTGTAGCCAAACTCAATGGCCTTTTTTCTTGTATTTCGACAAGGTTGTTGAATTTTTCCTGGAGTCGTGTACTTGTGTGTATTCAAATTCTCCAGAGTCCTTTTAGGGAACAAGATGTGCGTGTAATTTCTCAAGAGGAATAGCTTGAATCATGCATATATAAAAGACTCTTCAAAGTTGCTTACTTGCCCGGATCAAAAGCAAGGGCTATAAACAGAGCCAAAATTGCATGATAAACATGTTGTTGAGATTTCAAAAAGGATAAATAGACCAAGGTTTTTTGCAAATTTTGAGAAGTAAAAAAGTCAAAGAGAAAATCGCAAGCTAAAAATAAAATGATTCTTTGAGATTTTGAGCTATACCACGCGTTTGAGACTTGAACTTTTGTAACGAGATATTCGTCGTTTATACAAAAGTGTGTGATTCTAAAAAGTAAATTCCAATCCGATTTCCACTTTGATGGAGTAAAAAAGATTTGAGCTTGTTCAAATCCAACGAAAGCTCGAACAAGCAATAATAATAGTAATGCATTAGCGGAATGGCAAAATTCACACATGTGTGCCTAAATCATCAAAGAGGAAGTTCAATTAGGCGCGGCATTGAAATACCGCATAATGGGATTTCTTCTTTAAGCTACAAAAATTACATGATTTGGCCCACAAAAAGATTCGAGTTCACTTTGAATAATAGCGAACGAGGTTCTTACATTTATTCACAGTTTTTGAAAAAGAATTCAATATCAGAAATTTTTAGTTGGTTACATTCTATCTCATGGAGAAGCAAACTCGACGATCTTGGGTTGAACTAAAAAATAGCAATTTCTAGCATCATGAGCAATTTTCCGTTCTCTTGATTCCGAATGAGTGAATGAGGTTGAACCTTTGGAAGTTGAAATCAGGTCAGACGTTCAAGGCAGAAGCCATTGCTGAAGGAACAAGATAAATTACCCGGCTGATAAGAGCAACAAGGGCAGCAAATGGCTCACGAACCAGTCAACTCAGGTACACAAAGCAGGGCAACTGTCGTCTGACCCAAAACTAGGAGTGGCTTTCACCAAAACTAACACAAAATATATACAGTCAGTGCAGGTGCGAAGGCTGGTTCGATAATGAAAAAGCCATTAGCCGAAGCTGTAAAAGCATTCAGTCGGTCAAAAGTAGAAGAGAAAGTTTTCTATTGTACTGGTTGTGGCTGCCAACGTTTAAATTTACCGCCAAAAGCTGTTGGTTAAAAATTGCAAACGGAACAATAAAGCGAGAGTTAAGGAGGTCGTCGAGAAAAATCGTGATTGTAATTTCAAATTGGCGGTTGATAAGAAATGAGAGTTATGGCCAAAAAAGTTGCAGATAACTGACAAGAGAAAAAAATCAGTTGTATTTCAGAGCGAAAACAAAAATTCAAGTTTCAGATTTCTGGTTTCTGGTATTGAGTTTTGTGTACAGTTTTTTCAATGATTCAATTTAGTTTGAAATCGTAGAAAAGAATGAAAGCTAAACCAATGTCATCTAAAAAATATTTTCCAAATTCAATTCCCAAAAGCTTCTGCAAAAACAAAAAGCAAAACTGGAATTGGAAAAAAACTATTTAAGCATCTTTGACGTCTTACAGTTTGTTGAAGTTTCTAAAAGAAAGCAACGGAGAAGGAAAATAGAAAAGTAGCCTCTGCATCCATTGCAGTCTGCAGTAAAAGTGCATTATTGCATTATAATCCAGCCATAAGCCATGTGTTGGAGGACCGTTTTATAGTGTTATTGCCAAGCCATAAAATTACTTAATTCCACTGAAGCCAGAGAGAAAGTCAAGCCGAGAGAAAAACAATTATAACTCCCCCAAGCCTCCAAAGAAGGCTTCTTTAGAAGAATTGTGAGGACAGAACTGTTGTTTTTCCTCTTTAAGAATGTGATGACGACGACGTCGTTTAATGAAGCACATAAAGTAGCGGCAAAACACACGGTAACAAATGCTCAGAGAAAAGCTATCCGGCTTAACAACAAGTTTTATGGGATTTGGATGCAGCAAACAAGGAACAACCAAGTGCTGCAGTTGCTTATATACTTTCTTAACGCCAAGTGCTTCTTCAGCAGTTCAACTAGAAGCAGAAGTTCGTAAGGAAGATATCCGCGGCCAAAAATGTTTTCTTCACCTTACAATCTCTTTCTTTTTCAAAGAAGGGAAAGCGGGAAGAAATAATAAATGATTTTTTATCAAGAGACCACTGGAGAATAATTAAGCCGGAATGAAAGGGGAGGGAAGGTCATAATGGGTAGGAGGGGCTGCCAAAGAAGGGTGCGGACGTCTAAGAGACACTTGGCAAGAAATATTCGTTAAGAGTCTGACGCCCACGCAAATCAACTTTGTCTTCAAAACTATTGCACGTTTCGCAACTCTTCTGACACAAGTCATTAGTAGCCAAATTACACTTTGAGAGGTCTCAAGCAAGCTGCGAAGGCCAGCAGCGTTAATCAGATTTAGTTGTCAGTGTCTTCTCTGACTCCAATTTTAAGCGAGAAACTCGTTGCCCTGGTAGCCCCCGGTTAATGATCTAAAGAAATAGTGGAAGTAGCACGCAGCGTGAAATTTGCACGTTTTCGAAACCTCTATGGAACGTGCCGTTTGCTTGTAGCCGTTCGAAGTTGCAAGCTTTAATTGGAACCAGAGCGGCAGCGGCAGTTTCAAATTGAAGACCATTCCGAATTTGCTCGAACGAACCAAAATAAAACTACACCTTTGAAATACGACACTGTTTCAAACGTCCATCCAAATGGACTCTCCAAAACGCACTTTTACCTTGAACTCGTCTCTTCGATCGTTTGAACTGGCTACTTTTTTGTCCTTGGCTTTTTGGTTTCAAATGACACTAGCGACAAGAGATACATTACTGAGAATCCACCAACGAGAAGAGAAATCGACTCCAGACAAGGTTACAGTTTTCAGAACGTGACTTCAATGCGAAATCTCGTCCATTCCCAAA
Source organism: Sphaeridia pumilis (assembly GCA_034698345.1). Lineage (NCBI taxonomy): Eukaryota > Metazoa > Arthropoda > Collembola > Symphypleona > Sminthurididae > Sphaeridia > Sphaeridia pumilis. Next base: position 3,611 of record JAQGBJ010004544.1, on the reverse strand, counting down.
GCGTTCACGTCGTCCATCCATCCTCATATTATCGTCTATCGTCAACAAAGTGAACCCATTGAAACGCATGCAGTTGTTGAACGCTCAATGGCTCCATCATGTCCTACCCTTTTGGACCTTTAAGTTTCAACCGGAGACCATCTTTGGCCATCTGATAACCGGAAGATATGAAGCTTGTTCTTATGTCTCTTTCACCAAAAGCCAGTACCGTTCAATACTATGTGTATGCAAGCAAGACGATGTAAGGCTTACAAAGTTGAAGAAGATAATTTAGCGCCAAAACTGTTTGTTATTCCGAGGACGAGCCAAAGTAACGTTTAGTCAAGAGGGAGCTGGGCGCCAGTTTTGATATCTTCCAAGTTCAGGCTTCAATTCAAAACTTTGAAAAACAAAAAGACTCTGTTACTATAGAGCTTGACCGACCGATGCGGGCCCAGTATAAATTTGATTCCTTCCTCAAGCAGTCCTCGGTCCAATGTTCCATGTTCTTCATAAAAGCCTAAAGTGAAAAATAGCTAAACAATTTAGACGGATACGTCGGCTACGTGCTGGGAATGGACTTCCGTCTGGCGTTAGTTTCCACTTCTCTTACAATATCCTCCTAAAATACAGCTAAAAAGCCAGAGACAGCCAACTTCTTGATATCTTTCTTCAGCTGACTTGAAAGAATCTTTTGGCTTAAAACGAAATGACAGTGACATATTTCCCACACGCAATCTTCCGGGTCCACTGAAACCTGATGTTTTTATTTTTCCGGACAAAATCCCGTTTTGCAGAGTCTTTACAATACACTTACTCCGTTCATTATTTGATGTGACCCTTTAAAAATATAAAGCCAATTCAAACTTCCCGCTAGCTAGTCCTCAGAAGTCTCGAAAATACCCGGGCAAATGCAATTAATCATTGATTTTACCACCTCACCTCTTTCCCGGCACGTGTTCCAATATTTCATCAACTTTCACTCTATGATTCCCCCGCTGTTCGTCAAATGAATGTTGTCATAGAAATTACACATTATTACCAAAACACGTTTCGATTAACTATTCAATATAAATATTACTTGCTGTTGCTTGGCTGGCTGAGCCAATGGCTCAAAAGGGGAAATTGCAAAACCTCATGTTATTTATTACCCGACATGCAAAACAATGCAAGAAGATAATGGAGAGTCTAAATTGAAATTTCCCGCCAGCAGGTCTTTCTCCGATTCTACTACAATGGTCGGAGGCAAAGGGCGCGGAGATTACATGCGGTGGGAGTTCACAGACGAGGCGGAAATTAACGCTGAAGAACAGCTATCGCTCGAGGACCAAGAAGAGAGCCACAATGGCGAAGACTTTGGTTTGAACCCTAGCAACGCGACGACTACTTCGACCACGACATTCTTTCATCAAAATGGAATTCACATTCACAACGGCTCCAGCAGTACATGCCGTACTCATCAAGGCGGACTTGTTGGAAAACGCCTCGGGAAAGTGAGATCCATCAAAGGAAAAGTAAGAAGAGCCTGTTACAACTTTTAAATTAGTGGATAATAGTGTCGAAGAGATTTCAGCATTTTCTCTTCATCTGGAGTCTACAAAATTATTGCTGCAATTAGTTGAGAAATTTACCTGAGGCTAATTGAAAAATTATTTTTTCCTTGACAACAGGCACAACTTGTAGTTGTTTCTGCGGCGATTCTGTTGCTGGGTTTCATTTTAGGCTTCACTTTCGGCGTTCGCCGGAAATCAGCAGTTGAACTGCCACCACAGCCTCAAGTGTCCACAAGTAGCAGCAGAGACCTGTCGGGAAGCTCCTCCCCCTTTTCTTCATCATCTTCGTCTTTGCATAATGACCTTACAGACTCGTTCCTCGAGTCGATAGTCAGCGGAATCACCGCCCAAAGTATTCGACATAACCTTAAGTAAGTCGTTTAGCTTGCAAAATCATGTCGTTACGTTGACGCCAGTGGAATGTGAATAGAGATGGCTTTAGTATTTTCTAGTGTCTTCTTTGGATCTAGCGTTTCTGTATAAAACTTGCTTGTTTGTTTGCACGCAAAAATTGCTTCGCAGTCTTGTTCTAGTCGTACGTGAGAATGTAACAAAGCGCGATTATGCTTTGATCAATTCCAAGCGAGAATGTAATTTACTAAAAGAGGATTCTCTGGTAAAGGCAAAAGAGAAAACATGTACTCGTCAATGATACAAAACAACGGTTCTTTCCTCAGTACTCTTTGAAAATGCAACAAAACAGAACTGTTCGGCTTATGTACAATTCTTTGGATACGCCGAAAACAGTACGTGTGTAAGCTTATATGTAACTGCATTTTGCGGTAATGTAATCTAAAAGAAGAAGAGATGGTGATGTAGGCTGGTGAAAGTTGGTGAAAGCTCCATATGTTTCAACGGGCGAATCCTGCAAAACGGTGGCGTAATACCGCCAAAGTGAGCTCATCTTGCGTAATCGTGTTCTATTACAGAAAATTGCTCCCAGAGTAATCGAATCGTGATAGGCCAGATGAGATATTCAGGAACTAGGTTTGTACTTGGTGAAACTTGCTTTACTCACTAGAAACAGTTGCAGGTGTACCAGGTAAACCTTGACAAATAAATTTTGGCGGGAAATTTCAAAATTTTGAAATCACTTCTTTTAAATATTTTTTAAATCAAATGCAGGTACTTGCCCACACAAAACAGTATGACAACACCCAATATTATCATGTAGATGGTCTGTTTCATGTTCTCCAACCACATTTTATTTTTTAAACTTCCCGCCGACTTTTGAAAAGCCTCAGCAGTCTCGTTCAGAGTATCGGCACGCTGTTCAAGTTGGCTGAGCTTCGAGTCACGTTCCAGTATTTTTTCCACGTTGGTCCGCATGATGCCAATCACTTCATCGACTTGATATTGAGTCACCATTGTGTTATGGGCGGCAGCTTTTTGTTGGAATGTTTTGGGGCCTCCGACGTACTCTTCTTCCTCCTCACCTTTGGCGACCTCTTCACCTTCTACTTGCCCCGCCCCTTCTGCTTCGTTGGCTCCTCCTTCAGGTCCGGTGGTGGCAGATTGTTCGGGATTATCCATGTCAATTCGGACATCTTCAGCTGCGTTTCCATTTGTGGCATCGGCGGCTGCCGCCGCCTCTTCACCTGTTGTTGTCGCTGTTGTGGCGGCAGCTTCAAAAGGATTCTTGCTGTTCTTAGCCATTGGACTTGATTTGCGATCCTCGGATTTTCCTGTCACTGTTCATTTTTTCCAAATGAAGACAAATATACACACCAAGGCGGGAAAAAACATGAGGATATTGCAAAAAGGAACAACTTACGGAAAATTATTGGTTGTCGCGGGCTTTTTGGAGATGATGTAATAATAAACGGACGGGGAAAAAGAGGAAGAATGTGGGCTAAATCCCGAGGGTATTTCTCACACTCGCAATATCAGATAATCCCAATCTCCGAAAGTCATTCGGGGTAGGAAGGACGGGATGCAGTTTCTTGACAAAAAGCAAAAGTAGTCGACGAGAATAACAGATGACTACATGTGCACTTATGGTCCACTGGGACTCGACTGACGTTTTTCAAAAACAATTTCTACTGCAGGCAAAAGTAGATGCCAAAAGACGACGGCAAC
>JAQGBJ010004543.1:0-10049 GCA_034698345.1 Sphaeridia pumilis | reverse complement strand
TGCCCATCGACATGACTGCAGGTTTCTTGCTCAGCGTCAAAGTGGAAATTAGCGTTACATACACAAGTGCCGTTTTGGCACTCTAGGAAATCGCTAATCAGACACGTAGAACATGTGTCATTGCAGGGGTCACCGTAGTTGAGACATGGCGGGCAAGTCTCATTGAGCTTGAGATCACGGCCAGTTCTGTTAACATCACAAGTTGAATTTTTTAGGGTTTGTGACTCGAGGCTACAAACGCCATCTGTCGGTGAACCATGTGGACAGACACATATGTGGTTTTCGGTGCATATCAACTGGTTTTTGAAACGGTCGCAATCCGCGCTGGAGCTACAGTAAATTCCAATGTCTGCTTTGCATTCACCGAATGGAGATTGAACGTAACCTTCGCTGCAAACGCAGGTTTCGTTAAAGCAGCCGGCATTTGGAACACAGTTCGCTGATTCGGTGCAAACGTTTTGAGCGTAACTAATGCAGCGATTGGAATCAAAATATTGGCCAGTGGGGCAACTACACCGGCAGTTGCAGACCAGTCCAGCAGCGCAAGGGATCGAGCTGTTGCAGGAATCATTGAACTGAAGATAGCAGGATTTAGTGGAGTCGGACATCTTCAAGCCGGATGGGCAAGCGCAAGTACCATTTTCGCAGATCAAATTATTTTCATTTTTGGCACAGTCGCCACTGCTTGAACAAGGACTTCCAAAGTCTGGATCGCAAAGGCCTGCAGTATTTTGAACGTAACCTTTGCTGCAAGTGCAGGTGTCGTCGTAGTAGCAATTGGCATTTGGAATGCAATCAGTGGCTTCGCTGCAGCTATCGCCAGCGTAACTGAGGCAACGTTTATCGAGACTGAAGTGTGTTTCAGGACAACTGCAGACTCCATTACACACGAGTTTGTCGAAGCAAGGAATTGAAAGGTTACAAGGAGCTCCGTGTTCAAGCGAACAAAGTCCGGTTGCCGGTGACATCTGGTGCTTAGGCTTGCAGGCACAAGTTTCATTTACACAAACCAGCGAATTGGTTGTTTGAGCGCAGTCCGAGTCTGAGAGACAAGAAGTACCAAAATCTGCGACGCATGCACCGGAAGGCGTTCCAGTGTAGCCATCATTGCAGCGACAGAAATCGTCCTTACAGTCTGCATTCGTTCCACACTTGTTCTCGGAGCCACAGTGTTCTCGAGCAGAAATTAGGCATTTGTCGACCAATTTGTCATGATGCATTCCATCCCGACAATCGCACAAGCCTTGTTGGCCGCACTTCATGTTATCGCCACACGGGTGAATTCCTAGGCAGCTGGAATTGTAACCCAGTGAGCAGCGGCCAATGTTCAGCGAATTTTGCAGGCCTGGTTTACATTTGCATGTCCCTTGATTACATACGAGGTCGTTTCTGCTCTGGTCGCAAGGCTGGAGTTCGTTACAGGGGGCGCCGAATTCACCAACGCACGAATCTTCTGAATCTCGAACAAATCCTGAATTGCAAGCGCAAACTCCATTGCTCGGGTCGCATTCGGCGTTAGGCACGCATCCAACGGTGCCGTTACAGAAGCCACCAGCTCTGCTGAAGCACTTTTTCTGATGAGGATTGAAGTGCTGGCGCGGCATACATCCACATCGGCCGTCGCTACAAATCAGGCCGTCGGTGCAAGGAATGCTCGAACTGCATGTTCCGTTGTAGGGACTTGTGCATCGAAGCGTCGTTGGATTCAGTTCGAATGGATATGTGCAGTAACACTTGGCAGACTTATCCCAGTAGTATCCATCATGGTATTGTTTGTAATACAGATGATACCAGGCTGAACACTTGGCTCCAGGGGCACAGAAACCCTTATAACAGTTTTTAGTCGGCAAAGGTGCGCACAGGCTTGAAACGTTGCGATCGCTGTGGTGGTAGACATGCCTTTCGACGGTAGCATAAACCGATTCGGAAGGCTCACATGAACATTTGCCGTTGTGACAAACAAGCTGAGAGCCTGTTACATTGTCTTTTCCACACTGAAGATCGGAACTGCAAGGACTGTTGACTTCGAGTTTTGCACCGCAGTGGCCATCGAAAGTTTCGTTGAAGCCTGCCTGGCAGGTGCATTTGTTGGTCTTCGTGTCGCAGTAGGCATTGGGTGTACATGGAAAATTATCATCAGGCCATGCTCTAATGACTATTCTGCAGACACCTCCGACCTTGTGGACACATTTGCCGTTTGAAATTCTGCCATTTCTGTCCTGGGAAACAAATTAAATTTCTCTGTAAAAGTTTATCTTCAATCTTGAAATACCAACGATTCCAAGGATGATGAAATTTGCACTTTCACTCACCTTGTTTATATAGACCATATCATCCCGACATACGCATTTCTTCAACCCGTATCGCGTATCACTATCACAAACGAGATACTTTTCTTTATCGCATTCTGCACCACTTTTGCAATATTGCCCATGATTTTTTAAGGTTAGCGCAGACGGTTGCAACGACTCTACCGGTGACAAAACCATCACCAGCACCAATCCAACAGTAACAGTCAATAGCAAGGAACCCTTCATGGCCACAGTTCTGCTTAGATTTTTAATCCACAAACTTCTTCACCAAGACAATAGCTCCGGTTAAAATAAATAAACAGTTAAACAGTCAGAAACCTTTTGGTAGGGAGTCAAACAATGCCCAAAAAGCATTGAATATTGTCGAGATTAGTTGAAGCGAAATTATCGCTGATGACGAATAATGATCAATTTGCCAAACTCCAGTACACATCCAAAGCGAATATATACACACCTGATACTTTTTTACAACGACGAGATACAAGGAGCGATTGGCATAAAACAACTTGCGTTATTTATCGACTCTCAATGTGAAGATGTAAACCAGATCATGGATATTTTGTTCAAATCATAATCCTTGCACCATTTCCCATGAAATGTTATTTCGCAATCAGCTACAACTGCAACAGTCATGCATAGAGTTCCAAGTATCAATTCTTCAGAATCGTTTTAATTCTTCAGCTCTCAACTGTTGGACAGCTTATCTGCTTACAACTAAAAGTTAACAAACAAGCATTGCACCCTTCTGGTGTCCTATTCTACAGCTGTACATAAGTAATTCCTCAGAAATAATTTTTCCCAACTTGAATGAATGCTTATCTGAAACTGGCTAATCTTTAGCAAGAGCCAGCGAAGTCCTTTATACAAAACAGATTGACTTTGTGTCTTCTTTCAACCATATATTCTCAATTCGTGCGAATTTGCTGTATTCTTTAATAAGTCTCTGACTCATTCATCGATGGGGAAATGCAATGCAATGCAGCGCCTTCTCTCAATACGGTTATCCTGTCCTTGTCGCCGGCAATCGAATCTCGTTCCTGTTGTAGCAATTAAATCATTCCATTAGTTTTGTCGCCAAAAGCGTCTTCTTCTGTCAACATGTTGCGAGTTTCTCCGGCTTTCTTATTCAGCCTCAGCCGGGAATACGGCTTTCGCTAGAAGATTCTCCAGCTGTATCAATCGTATAAACACCAGAATATCTGCTCGTCTAAAGCTTTATCAAACCACAGATTCCTCAAGCTTCTTGTAAATTTGCTTCCCGAAGTCTTTAAAACTTTAGCCTGCTTCTGTCCTATGCTGAATCAATTACTTTCGATTTTATGAAGCGTTCCCTGCACAGCGTTCGAGCGCATAAGACTTAATTAAAAACACATTAGGAAACAAATATTTTTCCTACCATCCAACCGTATAACATAAGCTGTTCACCTGTGAATGTCCCGTTGATCTTTTCACAAGAATTTCAGGTATACATTTACAAGCCTATGCTTTTCAGTGAACCGGAAGTTTGCCCGCAGCCAAAGGCTTCAATTACACATACCATATTATCTCTATTTGAGCCCGAATTTCTTCTTACTAAAAGCGCAAAAAAATCAGTCAACTTACAATGTCAGTCTTCTTCCCAGGCACCAATTTCGAGCCGTCTTCCAACTTGCTCTGGCTGTCGAGAATCTGGTTGACCAGAAGTCCGCGCTGGTCCAAAACCGCATCAATGTTTTCCCCTGCATTCTCGCCGTCTCCGATTCCGCCGACTCTTCCATCATTTTTCGATAGGCCCAAATCCTGTCAGGAACGAAAATCAACGTTTACACACACGTATCTCCAGAGCTATAAATTACATTCACTTTTAGGCCCCCGCCAATACATCATTTAATCCAATTTTCACTCTCGCTTTGTCAGTTTCAAGCAGAATACACGCTTTTACTTTGCAGTCAGCCGGCTGGGAGCGTGTCCATCTCAAGGCTTAACTTATCACTGCATTTGCAGGCTCGATTTTCCTTCATTTTTCTAGAGCTTGCAATTCTTTTGATTTCTATAGCTCATTTGTTCCCTTACGACTTTAACGCCGCTGACTGTGTTCAAGTGTTCCCTCTTCAACTTGACAGGTTTCGCTTCAGAGCTCCAAAGTATCCATAACTGACAAGCTCCATACAAGAAATACTGACTCCAATTCCCCATTCATCAAACTCACCATTGCTTCGGATCCTGCCAAGTCGTTGCCGCCAACGCCTCCATTTTTACTGACCGCAGGTGCGACTTCAGAGACGATAAAGTTGCTGTCATCATCTTCGTCTTCATCATCGTTATCAAGGAGGACATTAGCGACTTTTGCCGTCGTCGGTCGGAAGTTGGAAACTTCTTCCTTGTCGAAGAGCGCCGTTTTGGGTCTCGGAGGTGCAGGTCTGGCGCTTGGAGGTCTTGGCACTGAGCCACCGCCGCCGCCACCGCTGGTAACGCCAGCATTAACTCCAATGCCCCGAGCCGTTCCGGCTCGAGGACCTCGCATTTGGCTCGTGTGCGGTCTTGGCGCTCTACAACAATTCAAAGCTGACCTTTGACATGCACTATTTTCAGCGCCTTTTGTATGTCAACTTACTTTGTTTCCTCCGTTGTTGTGGAGCCGCGACGTGAAACAGAGCCCAAAGCAGCTACAACGGTAGTCGCCGAAGTAGGCACAGGTTCCATTTGCCCCCCAAAAGTAGACGTTCGATTTGTGTCATCATCGTCATTAAGATCAATTCCATTAGCACCAAAAAGAGCATCATTATCATCAGCGACATCTTCACGCCTCGCTCCTTCTTCCACTTTACTCGTGATTTCGCGTTATAATTGCAGGAAGTATGAAGAAGATTCGTGTGCTCGTCGTTCACAGAGACACCGAGAAGTGGAGAAGTCCAAAACGATTACAAGCATACGAGACGAGATGACGAAACGGCCGAGCAAATAAGCGAGGAGAGAAGCAGCAGGGAAGAAGAAGAAAAAGAGCAAAAAATTAAATTAATCACTATATTAGAAATGACGTTAAGACGCACTTTTTTCCTATATCAAGCAAATATCTACCATTCGCTAAATTCTAGCTAACTTGCAAAATACTCAACTTTTCATCATCGCTCCTCATTGAGCAGTTCGTTTAAGAAATTAGCAACAGCTGAACAAGAACCAGATTTAATTCACGAAATTGGGCCTAAATATAGCAACATTCTTTACATTGCAGAAGCTTTTAAATTCCCAATAATAATCGTAGACAGTTGACAGCTCAGCGATTCTGGATCGCGTTGGTTTCTGCGGTGTGTCTACTGGGAACTGGGAAATTCAATCAAAGCCACGTGCTATATATTTTCTAGGACCACGTCTTCTATTGTCTATTACTGTTGCTAGCCGCAGTAATTAGTCTCGAAACCCCATGAAAGCTCTTTGACATTTTGCTCCTATAAATAGCAGCATAAAAGCCTGGTTCCCAACCGCTAATTTCACGCTCACCGCATGCTCAAAGCTATATGTTACTAACTTTCTCTTTTCGCTCTAGTAGCTTTTGACCACCAGTCGATTAAATTTCTACAATGCATAATGTAGAATGGCAAGCAAGTCTCCAGCAACTTCTCTAGATATATTTCGGCAATATTTTGTGCTTTCAGTACAAAATTCAATACCTGAACTTGCTTCCTTGTTCCCTGTTCTTGAAGTTCCAGAAACTCTTCCCGCCGTTAACGAATTCTGTAAGTATGTTAAAAAGAAGGACATGCATTAAATTGAGCCTTAAACGAACGCATACAAGCGTATAAGTATTAAAACACCAACATCAAGCACTTTACACACTTTACAGGCAAACATGCAATGAACATAATTTTTCTACAGAAGCATTCAGCATTCAAGCCCTTCCTTTCAAAGTATTCTTTGAACTTTTACATGTGCTCAATGCACATTTGCTGCTTTCTCTTTCTCGACTGTTTTGCCCATTGCATACTTCACCAAATGGTCAAAGCTTTGCTGTTTTTAAAATAAAATTAAATTCTGCCGACTGTTCCACTTTCTCTGCATACTCACAGCAGCAGCCTCCTCCACATGTATACTTGAAGAAGCCAGCCTTTCAAAAAAAGTCTTGCAAAACAAACAAGCTTTCAAAGAAACTCAACATGACCAACTAAAAAGCCAGAAATCATCGTAGCGCCATTCATCTACTACATTCATTCACCATTCGGATGTGAAAGCGACGTCTAACTCAAGTCTAGCCTAAAGTCTGAATACGCTTCTCAAAGTTGAACTGAAAATAATGAGCTTTCATCAGCAGATGGATTTCCCAAAGTCGTTTGGTCTGCTTTTTGGAATGACGAGCTAGCTATATAGTTGAGAGTGTAGTTTTTCAACGAGATACTTGCCGGAAGAAGCAGGTTTCGCTTCGACTTTCTTCTACGAGTCTAACCGTTACTGTTGCTTTCACGTTGAAACTTACAAAGAGCCGAAGGACTAAACAGTAGCTACATATGTATTTCATCCTTCGACCAAATTTAAAAAAGAACATTCATACTGTGCTGGCTCAATCAGGCCCATCCGATTCTGATGCATCCCTCGCCGAAGTTACGTACCTTTCGAAGTGGTCCCGCGTCGCCAGTACCTACAACACGACCAGCATGATGAGCACTTTGGCGAGCATTTTGAACTTTAGCGGGGATGAGGTCACTTTGGACATGCTCCTCCTCCTCCTCAGCTTCCTCATCCTCCTCCTCCACCTCATTCGGAGCCGTAGGTCCTTGACCAGCATGCACCGGCTCCTCCTCCTTCTCCGCCTCAGGCTTCTCCAAATCCTGCTCCTCCTCCTCCTCATCCGCAAGTCCATGCTTTTTCAATAAAAATTCCAATTCACCCATAAACTCCGCCTTCTCCGCAGCCCCGGCTTCCTCCTCTTCCTCGTCCTCATCCTCAGCTCCGCCCACTGCTGACCCTTTGGCCTGCGGTGACCCTCGTCCATTCCTTCCGTATTTGCTCACTGTCCGGTTGTCCTTACTGTCAGCAGCTGAAGAACCGTTGGCTGTTTCGGTACTGTCCAACAAGGTTGGTTCCGCCTCGTCCAAAATCCCTGCTCCTGAAGTCTTGCGAGATTCGACCTTTGACCCTCTTCGAGGTGACACTTGAGCAGAGGCGGCTCCTTTAGAGGAGGGCAGCACCATCGAACCTTGTCTTGCGATGGCAGGTTTAGAAGTTCTGACAAAAATAAAGTTTTTTAAAAAGTTTGTAATAATACACCGGTCGGTCAAAGTTCAGCAAAATCTTACGTAGATCCTCCTCCTGGTGAGGTTTTGGCAGTCGGTTTCGAACGTGGTTTCCCGCCTTGATCGGCAGTGGCGGGTTTCTTGGCTCCTGCAGGCTCTTTGCCCACAACGGCCTTGGTTTGCTTCTTGAGGTTCGTACTGTAAGGGCTTGATTCCTGTAGACCAAAACGTTTTTTAAAATTTTAAAAATGTGCAAAATTCCTACGAAGTCCTATTGCTCTAACTACCTTCATCTTGGCCACAGAATTCTTCTTCTTCGAACTTCCGGCGACAGCCTTCCCGGTAACTTGTTCAACAGCCTTGTCGCTACTAACGCCTTTGGCGATCGCATTGCCGATGCATATCAGCATTTCGTTTGTTTTTGCAGGTTCCTGCCCGGCAAGTATCTTTGAAATCTTGACTTCCAGTTGCTCTCCAGTAGCAATTTCTGCTCATTCAAAATTTAAAAATCAATACCGAAACTCACTCACTCATCAGACTTCAGAATTGAATGATATTTCCTACTCAGACAGTCGATTAGCTTCTGCATGAATGCCGTTTTGGTCTCCCTCGTTGTGATGGTCGAAGCGTCAAGCTCCGCCCCCTCGTAGAGTCCTTGAAGAAACCCAGTGTTATCGATCACCTGTGGAAATATATTATAAAGGAATCGTTAATTACATTTGTCCTCATTCATTATTATCGCTCTTCCAATCTGCCCTACAACCCAAACTTTCCCTCGGCTGACTCTTGTTCGACTTTCCTTGCTGAAATCTGTCGGCTTAGAAACTTTTTCCAACTTTTTGCATTTGTTCTCTTCTAATGTAAAACAAGGAGCTGTTTTTGGGAACTATGTCCGTCGTTTCGTCTTCTATTGCTCAAGTTGCATGTGTGGAGGAACATTCTTTCTGGGACTTGAAGATGACAGAAGGCACTTACCGCCATCACGATATCGTGGATGAATCTGAAGGGCGGTTTCATGAGGTGTTTTTCCGTAAGTGGAGGCCGCCGGATAAAATTACCCAAAACTTCTTGCGTAACTTTCACCTTCTTTAACAAGCCATTGTCAACTTCCTCAGCCATTCTTTTCTCCGATTCCGACAGCAGCTTCCTTCTCCTTGATCTTTTTCGTCTGTTTCACTCGCAACTTTTCCTCTTCAAAACTACCTTCAACTTTCCTCTCGTTATCCCACCTTTATTGCACAACTTTTTTAAAAGCCTTGTTGTATTCAAGTTTTAAAGGGGACTCGAGATACTATATTTCTTTCTCTCGTTTGCTTGTGTTCAACTTTGTGTTTTGGTGCCAGAAAGGTAATGTAAACAAACAACCGGCGTTTGTTTATAGTTTGGTTGCCATAGCAACCTGAAAAATTTGGATTGTATGTGCAGGTTTTGAGGAGCAGTACCTGTGTGCATGTCTACCATTGGTCAACTTGCAGATTGATGATTGGTCATTGTCTGGCTTATTCAAAGGACAGTTTTACGTTGCTTTTACCTGTGGTTCCGCCTCCATTAAGGGACAAGAACATACAGCATTGCTTCTTAAATTACTTTGATCCCGCAAATTTTGGTTTCCCTAGAAGCCGTCTTCTATGGCCGGTCTGCTGACGTAAACTAAAAATGCATGCTCGAAGTTACTTCCTAGTAGATCCAACAACCAGACGGACGATAAGAGGTCGATGCAAAAGGCCATTTCATTCTTAAGATTAAATAATATTCATTTGTCATTTGCATCAAGTTCACAATTAATAGCATGAACACTATCTGAATGCCAATTCAATATAATCCATACACCTGCATACTATATAACATGTGTGATCTTTAGCCCAGTAGTTTTTATGGTTGTTAAATTACGTTTAATGCATCAAAGGCCTTGTAAACCTCTTGATATTTATGCAGCAGCATTTCATTTATTTTTTCTGTGTTTCCGTCCAAACAGCAACCTTATATACGGCTTTACTGCGATTGTACAATGTCAAGTTTTTTGGCAGATCAAAAACAGTTAGAAGGCCAACCGGTCCACCAACAGTCTGCAGGTGTTGGTTGCGTATTGGGCGCGCTTGCCATTCACTCAAAACGCTGCGCGCTATAACAATCTCATCTTCAGCAGCGCCGCGCTAACACAAAATCCCACTCAGTCAGTCGACCATGTGCTAGCATTTCAATAATATTTTTAAACAAGTTGTTTCTTTCTGATTTTATCAACTTCAAAAGCTCTCAAATGTGACAAAATCGATTTTTGACAAAGGAAACAAACCAAATTCATTATATCGCTCGAGGACATTTTCGCTACGCTTTCGTATTATTATTATTTCGGGGATTCAATTCACAAAGTGAACAAGTTCCACTGTACAAAAAAGTTGTATTTCTCTAACAATCTACAAAACTAGCTCTCTTCTTGAGTCAGCAGTCCAATTTCTAGTGTCTCTTGCAATCTCTCTCACAGATGATGGATCCAAATATAATTTTGAAATATCCAGTTTTTCCATCAACTTCA
>JAQGBJ010004542.1:0-10050 GCA_034698345.1 Sphaeridia pumilis | reverse complement strand
TCTTTCTATGGAAAGAGATAATCGAAAGGATGTGGAGAAAGGACCATGGGATGCGTGCGTGAAAAACACGCGGAACAAGTTGGGAAAAGACGTCTTGACTGCGTTGCGGATGAATCTTTTTGGAACGTGCTGTACTTGGAGCGCAGGTATCCAAAATGTAGGTTGTATTTTCACGTGTATATGCTCAAGGTGAGATTGAGATTACAAAGTTGCATTTTATTTGGAGCCCGACTTTTTATACTTTTAGTTTTACTTTGGTTATCTCGTGGTCCATAGGTGGAAACCAATGTTTTATCTGATTGACTGACCTGCTTAGATAGATGGAGATGGTCATGGGGCAACCGGGAAAGTCTTGTACAAGACCGCGTCCTTTTGATAAGATTTTCCTTCTAGTACTGCAACGTGTGAACACGGCAAAGCTGGTAAAGTAGGTAAAGGTCTTTTAATCACGAAAAGATATGACGACGGATGGGGGCTCTAGTAGAAATGCAATTTGGGCTACATAGTTGTAGGTTAGTTATTTCAGTTTGGGGAAACAAGAGATTGTAGGCATTGTTTTTATAAACATGGGGGGATGGAAAGTTTTTAAACTAACATTCGTGGAATGCCTCTAAACAAGTATTGATGGAAATGAGCCAAGAATGAAGAAAAATAAGAAGAAGGAATCGCTGATGAAGGACGAAAATTTGGAATTTCATTAAGGAATCCAAGGAGGGCTGCTGCCCCGCCTTTGAAAAATTGTGTGGCGGCTGGTAACAAGTCTTGATTGTGGAGTATTAGATGATTATTAGACGGAATAAACATGGGTGGAATCAGCTATTTACTAAAGATGAAGTGCTGATGATAGCCAAGGGGACAGCTTCAATATATTCCAAAAGAAAAATGCGCCATAATGTACAGTCCTTTGAACAAGTACTTGAAGACGTGACGATGTAATGTACGTAAGCTTTGAATTTAAAGTACTGCGTCCACCAAATGTACATTGTATGTACTTGCTTTCACCGGAGCGCGAAGCGACGATGACAACACAAGTGCCGTCCTCCATCTCGGACACTTTTTGAATGGAAGACAAATATCTGGAGGTCTGGAGACGACGCTTTTACCGAGAAACGCCCTGTATTTGTACATTAGAGTAGAATAGCGTGATTGTGTCCTGATGGTGGATTGTTATGTAAGGAAACGTTTTGGCCGGATGTGGGCTGACATATGTTGAAGATGAAGGATATATGGAGGACAGATACGAGCGGTCGTTCTTCTGGACAGCAGCGTGGGTCCGACCGTTCCTTCCATAAAGTTTATGCCGGAGAAGACGGCTTCAATGACGACGACGACGACGACATTATAAAGTTTGCCCAAGGTTCGTCAAGGACCATGGTATAGAAATAATAATAATAAAAATATGGTGGTGGGTCTGCTGGCGGACGGGTCGATCCGTGTGGGAGAATGGTTAATGGCTGACTGGCTGGTGGCATGGGTTATAGGAGGAAAGGATGGTCGAGGATGTGGTCATATGATCGTTGTCGTGTAGGGTCATCATGTTGTTAAGTGGTTTCTCTCCGGTAAGAACCGTACTTAAGGTTTGATGACGGTCGTGATGAGAGTGAAAATCTCCAGTTTCAACTTGTTCTCGAATAACTTTTGCCTTTTTTGGCTTTGGAATTCCAGTCGATGGACCACTAACCAGCCCAAAAGTAGAAGAGGTCAGGTTTGTTGTTGTTGTTGTTGTTAAGCTCTGCCGGAAACAACGGTGCTGTAGTGAATATAGTGCCTGACCCTTCCTAAAATGGCGGTGGTTGATGGCAGTGGTGTTTATAAGGATTTAATGCAAGTCGTGTTTTAATGACACACGGATGATAGTGCTGGACCTTTCAAGGTTCTTGTGGTGAAGGTAATGTTGTTGTGGCCAGTTGATAATGATGATGATGATCATGTTGATTGGTATCAGGGATTCATTCTTCTTTTTGCTTGTTTAACGTGGCTCGCAGTCAGAGGGCCATTTGTGAATGTAAAGTCGATGAGGAATAGTAGTGGGTTTGACGATGCAATCTTCCTGGAAGAAAGCATGTGTCCTGCTCGACATGTTGTATTGCGGGTGCATTTCAATAAATCCTGCCATGTTTTTCTTGCCTCGTCCGTCCGCCGTGTACTCCACCCAACTGCCGCTCCTGCGCTCCCTGCCTGACGTTGCATTCTTGCCTGGCCTTTGGGCTCTCCATGATTCTCAATTACACTTGAAATACCAAGAGACGAGAAGACGAGAAAAACTCTACATGAGCCAAGTCAGAAAATAACATGAGGGAAAACAAGTCTCACTTGACCTAGGGCAAGCAAAAAAGATAATGGCTTTCAGACCAGGTTCCACTACACATTTGTCTAAATGAAGAATTACATGTGACCATCTCACCTCATTACAATGTTTCTACAAGACGGATAATGCATTTCTGTCAGTATATATATTTTAGCCGCAGAAGTATATACGTGAAAGAAAATTGAAACTCACGATGGCGAAATTAGGGCTCTCTCATAGCCAGTCAGGCAGATTCCGGTGAAGGACAAAGGTCAAAGGGAAACAGATTTATGAAGGGAAGTATCTCAAGTGAAGGGCAGGGCTGAATGGTGAGTGACCAGGCTTAATGGCAGTCCCTGTGCGAAGGTCAGGGAATTGCGGCCGCTCCGTGAAAGAGGATGTTGACACTGGCTTTAGGGATTGAGAAAAAGGGACAATTTTTAGAAAATTTATCCATGAAAACACTGGTTCATTATTATTGCAAACGGAGAGAAAAAACATGACATTTCACACCCCATTGGATCCCAGGCCTGTGTGACCAAAGGGATATCCTGCTGTGGTGTGACATGGCGGTGAAACAAGTTAATGTGTTTGCAGTCAATAATAATGTAATGCCTCATGGTGTTTCCAAGTCGTTTAAAAGTCAGCTAGCGAAAAGAAATGGGGGTGGAAATGGTCCTCGGGCTTTTAATGAACCCCGTTTGTGGTCATGCGTTTCAGGGCCTGAATATTCCCAACGTCCCAGGCCACATGATAAATGACACAAGGTGCGAGCCAGGGAGAAAGAACGAGAGAGAGCTCGGGCGTGCAAAATTCGTCCCGCATATACGAACCAACCATGGAACCGATTTGGCAGTTTCAAAATGTTCCAAAAGTTTAGACTTCTATTCATAAGTTCGTCGGCGCACACTAAGCAAGCAGCCTGGTATTCGGCAAACAAAGTTGCGGAAGGGAGGAAAATGTTTAATTGAAGTTGTTACTTGAGGAATGCAAAAGATCATGCTAGGTCATGCCTTGAAGTAAAGCTTGGTCCAGCAAAAGGAAATAATGCACCGCCTGGCGCTACAAATCATTTCGAGATGGGGTCGATTATTTTTGAGCCAGTTTGGAAAACGTGAGGTTGAAAGAAAAGGAAATATAATTCCCAAAAGGAACAACATTTTTCCTCACACCATGATTCAAATTCAATTAAATGCAGCAGTTGTCTTGGTTCCTGCAATTGACTGTAACCGTATGCTCGAGGTGAAGGGATAACGAGCCCTCGAGTGTAACCTGGAGCAAGGAATTGTTGATGAACTTGGGCTAAAACAGGTCTCAACTATAACAACAACACCTTCATTCGTATTCCTGCAATGAATACCTCGTCTATCTGTCATTTTACTTTCAGTTACAACAGGTAATAATTATTGTTCTGGGTGGGGTGTAAGTGAAAGCATTGATGATCTTACAAAACTCGTCTTCCATGCAAAACGGTCAAATCAACAGGTGCAACAAGATTTAGCTGGCAGTGATTTGGATCCCGCTCCAATGTGTATGTTGTTATATGTACAACTACCACACAGTCAACCCGTCCATGAAAATAAAATACGTTTTAATTTGCTTGGACCGCACGCCCTTTAGCACATGGTGTTGTTAAAAATTCTAAATTGCGTTGCAGGATAACCGTAAACCGTTGCTGTAATTATGACACGTCCACCCTCATAGTTGCGAAATGTATAACTTGGGACATTTATTTTGCGTCTGGACAAGGGACATACAAAAGCTGTAAGTGTGATTGTGAAAACACATATGCGAATGACTAAAGGCTCTTTAAATCCTTGGGTGCGTCTCTGGTTACAAATGGTGCCGAAATGGGCAAAGGATGGTAGTATTTCAAGCAGATATACTGACGGCTAGATTTTATTGCTTTACTAGGCTTGCTCCAAGGGATGGAAAAGTTGGGGGACATTGAGCAACTTTCCGTTACAGCCGGACAGGGTTATGACACAAGTTTCTGAACTTATACCCACGTCTTCTTCGTCCATGTATTCACAAAGGCAAACCCGAATGCTGTTAATGGACGGTGACCATGAATCAAAGCTAGCAACATGTTACAGGCGTGACTAATGCGGGCAGTTATCATCGTATAGTTTTAATTTCGGTCCATGTTTTGTAACTGAATAAGTTGAAGGAATAGGTTTGTAAGTGGAGCTTAGTCTTCCATATTCTTCCTGTGTACCAGGAATCGACTAACTTAATTTTCGTCGGTGCATCCCTGGGGATGACTACTGACTACAACATGTGACTTTTTAAGTACAAGGAAAAGTAGTTTGAGGAAGGAAAGTTTTTTTTGTAACCGTAAAAGAAGTGGACCTCCAAGAATCTAATTGTGGGAGATATTTTATGAAAGACATGCAAAGAGTGAATAGGAGGAAAGATTTGGGGTTGAATGGAGTTGCCTGGTGTGGGACCATCGTCGAAGGAAACTTCGCAACATCCGCCGCGCCATTGAAAACTTGAGTCTTCTTGCTTGCCGCCGATGAAGCAATAATAACGAACGCCAGTCAGGGTCGTTACGGGAAAATTCAGGGTGGTAGGATTTTCTACAAAGATTTTGCGACTTGAATGGATCTGTTGTTTGGAGAAAATAGTCGAGGCTGAGGGCTTCTGCACGACGACTGGGAAAGAACATTAGCTCATTGAGGGGTAAATAATTTGGTGGTATGACCCACAAATTCTCGGCACGGATAGTTGAGAAAGAATAGCAAACGAGAGCTCACACAGGGAAAATGCGGCGGATTTCAATTTTAATGCGAAATGCAAACAAGGAGGGTGGAAATTGAGCTCGGTAATTGTTCGTTGGGCATTCTGCAACGTTGCTGGGATTTCCCGGTCTAACGGCCTTTGAATTATGCCAGTAGAATTATTATTATAGTTTTTGCTATTCAGAACCGCAGTATAACCGTGTGCGGGTATATATATATAAAAGAACAAGTAAGGTAACCGTCGGGGCAAGTTTCGGTTGAATCAAGTAAGTCAGTCAGTAGTGTAAAAATATCATGTTAAAAACCCGAACGCGTTTTTAGCGGGTTCCTTCTTGATCATGAGATGAATGAGACGTTACCGGGGAAAGGTGTGTGGAGAATATTAAAATCCAGAGTCGGAAGCCTACCCAGAATACGGAAACTTGTGGATGAGGGTCGAATTTTTCTCATTACCCGCTCTTCCGAGAAAAGTAAGAGTGACCGTTTTGGGAACGTGTGTATATTCTTCTTCCTTTAAAACTTCCGTTGCATGCACGACATGCCAACTTAGAACGGCCTGGCCTACCAGGTAAACGGTGATGAACTTCAAGATCAAAGAGATTGAGAAGCAGATTGGAATCATGCAATGCTATTATTATATTTGCTTTGACATGCTTCCATGTTTGTAGGCTAGCCAGCCAGCCCAGCATTTGCTGTAAAACTTTTTGGTGACCAACGACGATCAACTGACCAAGCGACCAGTCAAAAAGCCAGAGGGTAAAAGCTCTGGAAATTGCATCCACGTGTACAAAGCATGACTAGTTGGTTCGTAGAGGAATGAGAAGACGACGTTGTTGAAAGAAATGGTCCAAGAAGATTGCCGATTTAAAAAAGTGAATTGAATTACATAAGTATTCTTTCACGACCTTGGAGCTAAACGAAAAGGTGGATACGGACTAAAGCGGCTGTCTGGCAAAGTCTGTCACGGTGTTGTGACACAGACAATAAACTTTGCTTGCATACGCAATCCTTTATAAAGCTTTACAAAATGACACTTTCTGAAAGTCGAGGAACAAAGCGGGATTCGACAAGTCATTTCGAAAATCTGCCTGGACGAATTCAAATTCAAAGACAAATTGTCTTCTGGACAAGAAAAGGGAATACGTGCTCGCCATAGGGATCAACTCATTAGCAAAAACTATCGATTGTGCTGCCTCCTGTAATTTCGTCCAACAAAACAGATTTACCTTTTGAAAGTGAGCGCTTGGCTTGGCTGCGGGTAGTCATATACATTAATACAGTAGGATAAGTTCATCTGTTGTGTGATAATTACAAGTCGCTGTGGGATTCTTGGCTCATCAGAGCCAAACAGTCTGATAAACTTCTGGAATGGAACGCTGCAAGATTGTAACAAATGGCACATACGTGTGACAGTATAACAACGTCTGCAGATAATCACGATGATGAAGGCGAATTGTATGTGTATGTGTGTAATAGCACATCAGCTGCATTAAGGTGCTGTCAGGTAAAGCTAGTTTTTACTGCAAGTAATGCGTTCAAGTGTAATAAATTGTAACAAAAAACTGGATAGTTTTTATTCTTTTCCTGTGTCCTTGACTAGGATATTTGTGCAAGTTAACCGGTTCATTGTATCAACTCCAAATTTTATTCGATAGGTGCGCACGCGAATTTTTTGGCTGCGTGACTGAGAGACTAGTAGAGGAAGCAGAAAAATCTCTGTGTGGTAGTGCAAAGGACAGATTTATGCTTGTCCAAGAATAGAATTAGGAGTAAAAAATAACAAAAACTACTCCAAGATCAAATGCAAGATTAAGTTTTATCGTCAATTGACGTGAGGACAGCACGGTTTAATCAGTAGGATAAAGCATCAATCCATTATGGTTGTCAAGTGCGTACAATTATACACGAACTCTTTTTGCCATGTAAGCAATAAGGGTCAGAAATATGCAATGAAAGAACGAAACACTAGCGGCGCTTGTTTCAAACAGCGCGGTCCTCTATCCAATGTCATTGAAACCACTTAAAGAAAATGCGTGACATTTGTGAGAAGCTTGTTCGAGGCCGACTATGGACTTCTACCAAATAAATGCATTCAACGCCACTTAAGGGAAGCAAAGCAAGAAATTCTGAAAACCAGATAAAATCGCGTAGTTCGTGCTCTTGCATTTACGACATAATTGAGATGCTATAAAACCATGTAGGGTTAAACCTTAAACGTGCAAATTTTATTGTATTAATTGCATTTCCCCACTTGCAACTTACTTTCGTCCTTTTGTTTTTATACAGATTCACAGTATCATGAAACACACGTGTAATGTTATGTCGCCGTGTAGCTGCGCAGATTTGTTTAATAATGACAGCGCATTCAAGGTTAAAATTGCTCTAAAAGTGTCAAATTCCATAAACCATTTAATGATTAACATCCATTAGTCAGCACATTGTTCTGGGCGTAGGAGGTTGCTTGGAACCTGTGCCGGATGGTATTAGTGTTGTGATGGGAAAAAATATTTTCACATGCTTTTTGCGCTAATGAAGCATTCACAATGAATCCAGGTGAATTTGGCCAGGTGGCAGTTACTTGACATATCATGTAGCTAGCAGCTAGCTTGAAAATGACAAGGAAACGTTTGAGTTTGCAAAATCCATGACAGTGAGGTTGGTAATGGATAACCATGATACTGAATGAAGGCTAGAAACACTATTGTTCCTTTTTGGCATAGTGAGAGGAACAAAAAACATTAAACGCTTTTTGCGAATGTTGCAGAAAAAATTAAAATCTGTGAGTCTCTTGCCATTGCGCTCTTTGCTGTTCAGTGCATGTTCATGGACACTTGTGCGAATGTGTGTACATAATATTGAAGTTAAACTTAAACCACTCCCGTTGCTAACGAGGCCTGCAATAAAAACCACAACGATTGATCTTAGTCACTCCGCACAGCTCGATAGACATAAATGGCCCTGAGTCCATGCATTGTGCATTATGTGTTGCACCAACACTATCGAAAGTCTTCTCACAAAATGATTTGAGTTGAGAACATCTTATCATTAATGTTAAAAGCCTACGAAAAAATTGGACATCAAGAGAACAATAGGGGGTAAAAAAGTGCACGCATTGTCAATGCAGGTCCAGTAAAGTATACAAAAGCCAATTTGGCGTTGAGGCCAGCACATTTCGGCATTGAAGGGCTGACGTGAGCGAATCTGCAAGGAAGTGAGTGACATTGCAATAAAAGCTAAAAACTTCACAAGGATGAATGCAATCGACGCAGCATTGTAAACTCCAGAGTGCAAAGCAGTAAAAACTTTGAATCAGCGTAGTTGGAACAAAACGCGTTGAGTAAATCCATAAGCCAGAGAGAAAAGGTTTGGCAAAACGTGCAAATTGGTAGGTAATAAAAATATGAGGAACTAGTTCGGACACTGGCAACTATACAAATACAAATAATTTTCCATCCCCATGCACATTCGCTTTAGATATATATACACTCTTGAATAATGACAATTGGCAAAGATTTACACGAGTGAACCCGCCCGTTTATCTGCAAAAGTATACGTAAGACATGTCTCTAGTGTCATTTCGTCGCTCTGAAAGAAGATTGACTCGTGAACAAAATGGTTCAGGACAAGGGTAAAACATGCACGTGACAATTTAAATAAATTTAAAAGGTTCTCAAAAAGCAAAGAGCAAAAACACGGAGAGCGTGATGAGATCAGTTATCAGGGATGAGCCAAAAAAACATCTATTTTTCCAATGTCAATTTAATGGCCATTTAAGTTTATGACAACTTTGAAAAGACATTAAGGAAGCTTGGCAATCTACAGAATTGGAAGAAAACTCTGAAAAGATAAAACAGCTACTTGAAAAGTCGATAACTTAATGGACGCTTCTGCCATTTATCACCGCCAAGGATATCACAAAATTGGGCTAATATTACAAGGTTGATTGGCTCTATGAACCAAACTCTCGTTTTATTTATTGTTATGGTTATTGGCCATTCTGAGAACAATATGATCCAGTCAAACGTACGCATGTATTAATTGTGGCCTGCTTCAGCTTACTTAATAAACCTTGGTTTTGGTAGGTAGAACAAAGATACCTGTAGGCAATGGGGAAATTGCGAATAAATCGCCAAGGTTGCTAAAGCAAAATCTGCAGCAATAAATTGTTCTAGTCACAAATGTTTTGTTTTTTGCTATTCAGTCATAGGCATTTATTAGAAAAGTGGTGTTTTTCTTGAAGATTTATTTTTGCTCTTGAATTCCAGATGACTTCCTCGTGATTCTTCTGGTTCCACGGATGTACATGCATGTGCTGCATAGTAATGGGATGAAAAAGCAAGTTTGAAATCTCGAGCAAGGAAGAGATAATCAATGTTGAGATGTGATGGAAGACCAATATTTGTGACGTTTATATCAACTCGTCCAGTTATAAAGTTTTACATTTAACAACAAACTTTTTGTTTCATGAATTAGTTTGGAGACGAAAATGGCAAGAATATATTCACTTTGAGGCAGGTAATGAAAGTTGTTTACTTCAAGCCAATCTATGTTTACAGCGACATAAACGGCACAAACTGATAAGAGTTGAAGAGAAGCCGACGATCAAAATGTCATTCACATGAAATATTTAAAAGTGTCACGAACTTGCAAGAAATGATAAACTGTGTGAATACTTGTTAAGATGAAGAGACAGTTACAGCATGGCAAGTCATGTTTTTAATGCATTTATGTGCTTGTGTATTTGCAAACAAATAATATATATCGGTCTGACAACATTATCAAGAGGTCAAGAGAGGTTCCCGTCAGATTACATATTGGAAAACTTTGCATCGACTAATTTGGGCTGCATTTATTTGTAGCCAGTGTGGCGAGCACAAGAATATCTCAAGTGCAAGATGATCGCTTTCTTTCACCCTCATCGGATCTGTTGCATCATGCGGACAGATTAATTTCGGGAGATGAACAATGCAAATGACCGTGTGAAATGTCGGACATGTCCGGCAAGAAAGAAGGGAACCG
>JAQGBJ010004541.1:0-10051 GCA_034698345.1 Sphaeridia pumilis | reverse complement strand
TTCTTCGCTGACCGAAGGGCTTTTAGCCGTTCCTCGTACTCCACTGATTCAGCATTCCGAGTTCTGTACATAGAGTTTAAGCTTGTATCGCTTCCTTTTGATTTTGCCTTGTTTTTGTTGTCCGGGAGTTTTCGTTGTACTCCAGTCGTCTTCTTAGTGTTGAGAATAGATTTTTGCTTCAAGTTTGCCTTAGCCTTCTGAAGCTTAGCCGCAGATCCTGTTTTAGTCGCCAGCTTCTTCACCTTGATCATCGTCTTCATTGCAGGATTGGGCTTGTGTCGCTTGACTGCTGTCGGGGCAGGTTTCGATTTCGGCTTGATTTTAACTACGCCCGGTCGAATTCGAAGTTTCTTCTTCATGTCAGCATTACGCTTTTCAACAGTCGTAATAGCGATTTCTTCTTCCGCTGGTGGTCTTCCTGGATCTGCGGCGTCCATGCTGAAAGATAATGATGAGATCAAATTGGTCAAGGTTAGGAAACACATCATTACTGTTGGAAATCTTAATTTATCGTTCATATATACGTATTATATATGAATACCTTGTAACAATTAACGCACTCATCATTAACTGTCCAATGTCCAATGTCTGATGTCAACAATATACACATGTATATGTGTCATATATATGACTCCAATAATGCCTTTTGTATTTCTTTGTTAATTGTCGATTGTCAAAACATCAATATAGCTAACGCAGTTACTCGACCCACTCCGGAATGTTGCGAATCAAACAATGTAAACAAACTTGCGCCACGTAAGCCATAGAGTTTATTTCCCGCCTCATATCATATACACGTAGACGCATGAAGAGCACCAATCAGCTGAGCCGACGTGTAACTCGCTGGTCTTTCCCTGGGATTTAACCCAGCGCAGTTCACGAAACAGTTCAATCCGTCAGTACATTTGCAGGATCAGCTTCAAAGACAAAACTTGACATTCTGTGTCAACATTTCGTTCAAATTCCTTGAAAAAATACGTGAGATATCAAAGTGGTAAGTTTCTGGTCTGGAAATTACAATTGAAGAGTGAAGCTTTCATGTTGTTTGAAAAGGAATCATATAAACACCGGCTTTGCTTTTTCTGTTTTGCAGATCTTCCTTTCCGAGTCTTCTTGGATTGTGAATTTAATACAAGTAGGGGATATTTTGATATTTATCGCAGTTTCAACAGTTTCAAGAGGGATAATAGTTAATAGCCGATACTTTGTTACATTTGCAGGTGAGAACCATGAAGCCAGTCCTTGTCTTGGGGCTTTTGGCCCTGGCATTCGGCGGTCAACTTGCAGAAGCTTTGTACGGCTCTTCTTCGGACGTCGTCACCTTAACTGCAGCCAACTTTGACAGATTAGTTACTGATAGTGATAGTGTATGGATAGTGGAATTCTTCGCGCCGTGGTGTGGACATTGCAAAACTTTTGCGCCAGAATACTCAAAGGCGGCCACTGCTCTTAAGGGTAAATTAACCCAGTGTTTGGTTGTGTTCCATGAATACCTGTGTGTGTTATTTTATACTAATTTTATAATTCATTGATTTATATTGCAGGGGTTGTCAAAGTAGGAGCTGTTGACTGTGATAATGACGGATCCTTAGCTAGCAAGTATGGCGTTACTGGATTCCCGACAGTGAAAATCTTCCAGGGAGGAAAGCATGAGAAATATAATGGCGGACGTACATCCAAAGGTTTGATCGATGCTGCCATGAAAGCCGTGAAAGATAAGGTTGACGCCCAGGCTGGTGGTAAGAGCGGCAGCAGGAACAAGAGAGATAGTGACAGCAGCGGCGGGGATGGGGAAGTTATCGAATTGACAGACTCCAACTTCGATAAGTTGGTTTTGCAGTCTGATGAGCCTTGGTAAGTTGAAAAACGATAGGTTTCACTAACAGTATTGAAATTAGATGAAAATTAATGCTTCAATTTTGTAAACTAGGTTGGTTGAATTCTTTGCCCCTTGGTGCGGACATTGCAAGAGACTAGAGCCAGAATGGGCCAAGGCTGCTACTGGCTTAAAGGGCAAGCTCAAATTGGGTGCTTTGGATGCCACCGTTCATTCCTCAACTGCCAGCAACTACAACATTCGCGGTTACCCGACCATCAAATTCTTCCCGGCTGGAAAGAAAAATTCACCTGAAGAATATGATGGTGGTAGAACAGCTGAAGACATTATCTCCTGGGGAACTGACAAGGCTGTTGAAAGCATTCCACCTCCAGAACTTCTTGAGCTTACCAACAATGCTGCCCTTGAAAATGCCTGCAATGAGCATCCACTCTGTGTCATCGCCGTTCTTCCACATATCCTCGATTGTGATGCTGCTTGCAGAAATGCTTACCTGGTTGGTTTGACGTCGCTCTTGTTTCCAAATTTACGATACAATAGAACAAAGGACAATAAGAAATTGTTTGCTTCTTCATTCCAGAACACACTCCGTGCTCAAGGAGAAAAGTTTAAGCGCAACTTCTGGGGCTGGGCTTGGGCTGAAGCTACAGCTCATCCCAAGTTGGAAGAAGCTCTTGAGATTGGTGGTTTTGGTTACCCAGCCATGGCAGTTGCAAATGTCAAAAAGGGAGTTTCAGCCCTCTTCCGCGGATCATTCTCTGAAGCTGGTATTGGGGAATTCTTGCGTGACACATCATATGGCAAGGGCCGAACCACACCAATTAGGGGATCTAAGCTGTAAGTTTCATTTTTGACCATAAACACAATTTATGTTCCTACACCTTCTAAAATCCAATGAATGTTCTAGGCCCACCATTTCTGATGTCGAGGCTTGGGACGGCAAAGATGGCCAACTTCCCTTAGAAGAAGACTTTGATCTCGATGACGAAAAAGAAGAGCTATAGATTCCCCTCTCTCTACTAAATAATCAGTACAACTTTTAGACCATACATTACAGCTTCAGCTCAGCTCCGTGATGAATATTGATTTACGCCTTCTTAGGCCTTATTAGATTATGATTATTCTCTTGTCAGCAATCGATCAGATCAGAGATTATGGACTTACAGAGACCGACTAACCCGAACTCCCGTACTTTTGCCAATCGTGATAACAAACAGAAAAATTTGTTATAAACCGTGTGCGTGTGTGTAGCACGGTCCGCGTTAGTCTTGTTTAGTTATTTATATCAAGTCATTGTTCAGGGGGTGTAGAAGTACTTGTCTTTCGGGTTATCACCAAGAGATTAATGCTTAAATAGTGCATTACTACCAAAATTCAAGTCATTCGTATCACGTTACAGGTGATTTGCTCCCAAGATTTTGTTAGTCAAACAGTTTTGTAGGACTTGTGTGTGCATGAAATATAGCATGTCTTCTCTACTAATGTTTATGAAATGTAATAAAATGTGAACTTTTATACAACAGTACAAGCTACAAATGTTATTTTGTGCATACGCTTATTTGCAATCTATTCAATCAAGGAAGACATGTCAATGCTATTCATCTCAACCTGAAAGCCTACCATAGTAGCTTTGGGTATTTAATACCTAAAGGTTCCGAAGCTACTATCATCTTAAGCAATGGTCCTTTAAGCAGTTAATGGTTAAGGAGGGATTTCCCTTGTGTGATCATACTTGAGCTTGCTGACGCTTCAAACTTTTCATCATACGGTGTCCTGACTTTGAACGGAAGACTGCAGGTTAGATTAGCTCATCGTCCAACGTTAAACAGAAATCTGGAGCTTGAATAGGGTTTAACTTTCAATTGATAACGGACGGATAGTTCAACAAACAGCTTTCGTAGCTAGTCTCAACCGTTGCATCGTCGATATCGGATATCGTTTTAAGGCTTTAGCGCCGATTGTGTGGGTGTTTTTCCTCACAGCCAGTCAGACATTGCATATATCAGCTTACCCTTAAAGCGTAACGCTTGCTTTTCGCTGGTATCGCTGGGATACGGCAAGTTCAGTGCAATCGCTTTAAGCATTGAAGCTTTGAGCCCGTCGTGACCATACGCAATAGTGCCATCTCTCTCTTTGACTTTTCTCGGCGGCAGTTTCCCAATTAGATTACATAGAAGTCTGACCACTAGAACAAAGTAAATTAGATTCTCATTCATACATCGCAGTTTAGTTTATAGTAAATTATAAAAGTCAGTTAGTTAAATAGGTATCTTTTTTTGTGTCGAAAGAACAAATTATACACAGGTAAGATTGAGTGAGTTTCGATCGATGTTTCTGTATATTTTGGGCAGAGTTTCGTCAATCAGCTGATGCAGCAACAGCATCTGTTGTACGGCGTAGAATATTTCGAAATCTTTGTTATGATTTGTTTACTGTCAAATGTAAGGGCGATAAGCTTGATTGCTGGTTCTTTGAATGGTTTTTCTAATTGATATATTTTGTTTCATTGCAGATTTACTGTGAGTCTAATTCAGTTGCTGGGTCGAAACATCACATTCAACATTAACAAGTAAGTTTAAACAATTTTTGACAAGTTTGATGAACAAGTTTGATCAGTGAACTTGAACATGGACACAGATATTAGATAACAATTTTAGGTTGATCAAGTACAAAGCTTCCACGACAGGAATTAGGCTTTTGGTTGTTGAAGATAATGAAGATTTAGGAAAGGGACAGTATGTGTGTTCAGTGATCGAGACTAGAGACGCATTGACATTAACTGGTGATTCTGATAGTTTGATACTGTGAAGTAAGGAAGAGGCATGTGACTGACTATTAGATAAATTGCTGCCGTTATCATAATCATATCAACGGATGAGTCATTTAAGTTAGTCGAGGATTTGATGATTGTAGGTTACGCAGGGTTAAACTATGTTTACGTAGCTTTTATTAACTGATTTGAGCTATGATCAATGGGTGGACGTCCTAGAATGCAAGATAGTTGATCTATCTGGCTGAGTGAGTAGTAGTGGAGTTTAGTGTTATAATTTTGTTGAACTTTGTGTGATTCTTGGAGAAGTGAACTGGAGATTGGCGTATATTGGCGTATTTGGTCTGCATAGTTGATAGTTTGAAAGGCATACACGTTTTCAGTAAGTTCTTGGCTATTGAGTTTAAGGGGGGAACAGTAGGAAAAATGGGTTACGAAATTTTACATCCGATGAGAATGTATCCAAGACGATTCTTTTTTGTTACAGATATGGGTTGGACACAGAAACAAATGATCATCGCGGTGGTGATGGTCTTCGCTGGATCTCTGAATACATTGTCAACAAAGTGAGTGAATTAACCACCAGGAGTGAAAAGTGGGTTTGAAGGTGCTGCTGTATTGATTTCTAATTTGTAAATTTGTATGATTACAGGTTTGCAGATCAACAGGAGATCAAATATGAGGATGGTTCAATACGGAAGTTTGATCATCCCTTCCTTCAGGCGTGTTCTATGTTCCTTGGAGAAACTTTGTGTTTACTAGCGTTTAAGCTTTATGCTTTTTACAAGCGAAGGAAGTCGGTGAGTTGGCGATGAATTGAATGTATATGAGTTCAAAGCTGTGGGATAAGGACTAAGAACTAATGCAATGATCTTGTTGCGCAGGGTGAATTGGAAGACGTACTTCCGTTGCTGAATGGAAATTCTGACTTTAGCGCCTGGATTTTCTTTCCACCGGCCCTTTGTGATATGGTGGCTACGTCGCTCATGTACATCGGTTTGAATCTTACGTATCCGTCTTCATTCCAAATGCTCCGAGGTGAGGAATAGTGTTTTGATTCCGGATTAGTAACTGTTTTGATTTGCAACAGCTTTGAGTCTAAAGTTTGATTTGGGTATTTTACAGGTGCTGTGATTGTATTCACTGGACTGCTGTCAGTGGCATTCTTACAGAAGACCCTTAAGCTGACTCAGTGGCTTGGAATCTCATTTATCCTTTGTGGTCTCTCTATTGTCGGATGCTCGGACTTCATTTTTGGGTCTGGGGGATCTACTGGTATTAATAAAGTCATTACAGGTAAAGTGGGAAAGTAAAGTGTTACATATGAACATTAGGAGGACATGTAGGATTTGAGACTAATTTTGGTTTCTTTTAGGCGACTTGCTGATCATCATGGCGCAGATCATTTCAGCCAGTCAGATGGTTTACGAAGAAAAGTTTATCAACAAGTACAATGTTCCAGCTCTGCAAGCTGTTGGATGGGAAGGAGTCTTCGGGTTCCTTACTTTGGGCTCCTTGTTGATTCCCATGTACTTCATTCCTTCTGGAGAACCATTTAGCAACAATCCTCGCAATGTTTTGGAAGATGCTTTGGACGGATTCGATCAGTTGCAGCGAAGCAACCTCTTGCTGATGGCTTTTATTGGTAAGTTACAGTTAGCGCAACAGTTACTGTCATTCGATTTGATTCACAGCTCACAGAAACTTATTGGCTGAATATTTTACAGGAACTATCTTGTCGATTGCCTTCTTCAATTTTGCCGGAGTGTCAGTTACCAAAGAGTTGTCTGCGACTACTCGGATGGTTCTTGATTCCGTGAGGACCTTGGTCATCTGGGTTGTCAGCCTTGCAGTTAGGTGGCAGGCCTTCAGCTATATGCAGTTAATCGGGTTTGTAACCTTGATTATCGGCATGTGCGTCTATAATAACATAATTATCGTTCCAACTTTGGAAAAATGGGGGTTGCTTCCTGCTCGACGCCCGCGAAATGCTGATATGCATCCACCTGCTGCCGTTTTTGCAGCGCCTGTAAATCAACCAGCTGATGCTATGGACTAGATGTCGACCTTACTTACGAATTTTTAAGGCTAGACGCCTACTGACTGGCATTAGATGTATAAGTTTAGAATAGCTGAAGTTTCTCCGCCAACCATTGTGATGAAGGAAGTATTTTACATTTATGAATTGAGTGACTATTATGTTTGCATGCACTGATAGAAAATGATATAACCGCGTTAATAAGTGTGATATGAGTAATCTTTATGTAGAATTGAATCATGTTGAGCGCTGAATATAGAGTATACTATGATTAGTTAGGCCTATCTGATGTAACTAGAGTCTCGTGCTTCTCATTTTCTGTTGCCTGATTTGGTAAGATCATCGAATGAATGCAATCTTATACGAGAATAAACAACAACATTTCGAAGAAAGTACATTTACTATCTAATTTCTAACCTAGATGTAGTTAACAGTAATCGATCAAAAGAAACTAGAACAATTAAAAAATACCGTCTCTTGAAGTACAAACAGTATCTAGTCGAAAAATATGCCAGAGCGTATGAATGTACTGTACGGGATAAAAAGGTCGACAGCATAGCCATTACATATATAGAACTCTGATGAACAATTATAACCCCTTATCCAAAAGCGAACACATTTACTCCTTGTTTTTCTTCTTCTTCTTTTTCTTTTCAGGCGTTGCTTCTACAGCTTCCTCCATAGGTTCTTCAGCCGCTTGCTCTGATTCTGACTTCCTCTTCTTTTTCTTCTTTTGTGGTTCTTCTTCTTTAACACTTTCAACATGAACACTCATATCGTCCTGGGAATCAGCATCCTCCTGCTTCTTCTTTTTCTTCTTCTTCTTGGGAGTTTCTTCCATTGATTCGTCAGCTTCGATCGGTTCAATCTTCGGTTTCTTTTCGGCAGTACCGTTGAAACTGGCATCGCCGTTCTCATCGCCATTTTCGTACTTACGTTTGCCACCAAAAGCTGTGTCTGCAGCTGCATTATACTGCCTGATTTCGCTCTTATTTTCGTACTTGTTGAATCCGAAGCTCTTCTTGTTGCCAGCTGAAATCCTTCTATTGCCACCCTCTTCCAATTCTCTAATTCGCTTTTCAAGGTATGCCCGATGTTCAACTCCAAGAGCTAGTTGCGAATCTTCCCCAAGAGCGTCAAACCTCGCTGCTAATGCAGTTTTGGCAGCTAACATTCTAGAGGCCTGCAAAACGAGGATAGATTAATGAAATTTGTTCCATCAACACCATCATCATACTTGCATGAGTAAGGTACACCGTCATTACCTTTCCTTTGATCTTTGCTGATGCTTGTCCCACCAACTGAGCGTGATAAATCAGACCATACTTAGGAGTGTCTTTTTTCGTTTTCAAAGCACGGAACAAGGCTTTTTCCGCTCCGAGGATCTGAACAGTTGAAGCAGGATGTTTCGCTAAGTTCATCAAAGTTCCCGCATGAGAAATCAGTCTAGCTCCAACCAACTCGCCCACAAGGACAGTTACGTTCGGTGCAATAGCCATCATTCGATTCTTCAAGTATTCATACCTGTGAAACCACAAATAAGATCACAATCAACATGAAAGATTTGGTATTCTAAAACCTCGCGTCGACAGCCGCAAAGCTTACAATTGTGCCCGGTAGTCAGAAATCTCGACGACTTGATCTGCAAGGAACCTGATGTTTTCCATATCTTCATCGGATATTTCAGTACCCATAGAGATTTCTGCCGTTTCCTTGACTTGAGCCTCCAGATCTTCCGGCAAAATGGACGAAAAGTCAGTAGAAGAAGCATTCGTTCGGAACCCTGAGGATCAAAAAAGATGAATATACCTCAAAATATTTCATTTACCAAAAATTTGCTAGACTCCGTGCAAGCTCACCCATCAACTGGATACTCTTGATATACGCAATGTTGTCATTGATGATTTTCGACAGTTCCGGGAAATGCCACCCGTACCATTCTCGGCATCTCATCATGTAATTGTTCAACTCTTTATCCAAGTCATCCAACAAGCTAACTGCCTGAACAATCATAGTATCCACCTTGTCCGGACTGAACTTGAGCTTGTATCTTCCTATACTGTGGGCCAAACCGAGAGCCATGGCTGCCATTTCCCTGTAAATCATATCCCATAAGTCCAGATCATCTCCATCAAACAACATGCTTCTAATGGGTAATAGGTCATCATTATCACTGACTTACCTTTGGGGCAAATCGCCCACAAGTCCGTCGATCTGTGACCGAATGCATCTCATCAACTCCTGGACAGCGCTATTGGTAACACAGTTCAATTCACACTTTTCCTTGATTGAAGATCCCAACTTGGCGTCTGCCACCAACAGTTGCTCCTGCGACTCGGAAACGACCTTCTTCAAGAACTTTCTCAGTGGCTTAGAGACTTTGCCTTCCCAAGAGGCCGTGGCTGCTGCCAGAGCTTCCGTCGTATCAGTAAACTTCTTAAAGTCTTTCAGTTTCAATCTGGTATAATCAAAGTCCGTGTTACATTACCCCTCTTCTTTAATGTACCTCCAAAAGCCTAGAATTTCATATTGTAACTTACATTTTGCTAGCTTTTTCAGGAGTCTGGAAGTCCAAGTACAGGTTGTCACTCTTTTCCAGTTTCTTCTCATCCAAAAGCTGAAAATTTAATCAAAAATTGTTGTAAGCAAAGTGCCCCTCGATTTGAACCTCATTACATGACTAAAAATCTAAAGCTTTGTTTACCTTGAACACAGCATATCCTGCCGGGGTTTCAAAGAGGACCAACATGATGACCCCTTGTTGCCCAAACCTGGGTCACTTGAACACAGAATTAATTAAATGAACTCCTTAAATTAACTTTCAATCCTCTCCGCACTGTAACGAAACGGTATATCTTTTGTCAATAGTTTCAAGAACTTGTTTATCTTCGAGTCCATGTGCACGGCACGCACCAATACAACGTCTCACCACACAGAAGCATGCATGCCGCATGGCAAATTCAAACTTGCAGCTTTACCGCCTTGCATCTTCTCGGCTTTTAGCTTCCTCTCAATCTGGTTCAGCCTCTTTGCCTAGATGGCGCCCTGTGTCAGTTTGTTTATTTACGGTTTCCAGCTAATAAAACGTTTCAGCATCTCTTTTTGAACTACTTTTACTTTGAAATTTTTTTCTTTTGTGACAATCTCCAAATATATCAAAATTTCTTTGACTTTGAGCAAGCTGATCTTTTCTTGGTGATTTGAATCACTTCGTAATGATTTAAAGCCAAGCTCTGGAGACTAGATTTCCTGTTTACCTCGCAGTATAAATAATGTAAAATATAATTTTTCGCTTGGAAGACGGCAATAAATCCCAAATCTCATTACAAGTGAATCATTGCCATATTTTCCGTCAGACTTCACACAGTCGCAGCAGAGTTTACAAACACATTTGGTCCCTTCCGAA
>JAQGBJ010004540.1:0-10053 GCA_034698345.1 Sphaeridia pumilis | reverse complement strand
GAGCAACGTCACCTCTTTTTAACGTCATTAAAGTCGTTCTCCCTTGAGGTGACGTTATTGGGAGGTTTCCCTGTACTACACACTGGCCCATATTCAGCACTAATGCATTAGCTAACATTACATTGTGGTCAGGGATGAGGAATAGAGACAGAGACTAGAATAGGCTTATCTTTACTACAGCGTTAAATTTCACGGCTTATCCTCATGTATAATTCAGAAGGACTAATTTCTCTGACAATTTGGTCGGATGATATCGGCCACAAAAGGTTTAGTGTGTTTCACCACTGTGTTACTGTTAAACTGTTAACCACCGAGCGGTTGGTTATATTAAGCTAATTTTTCAAGGGTTTTTTCAAAATTTTCATATGAAAAGCTGTAGTTCATATACAAATTATTGAAACACTTTAGTGAACAGTGAGTCAAAATGATCACCGATCATTTTCATTTGTCTCATAATTATGCTATTACTAAGTGCCGCTTAGTTCAAATGTGGCATTAGTGAAGCTTCTTCAAAGATTAAACACGTCACGTAGTTCTTCGACATTCAAGGTTCGACCTCAGCGCCCCCTACAAAAAAATTTGCAATGACGCATTCATTCCTAGCTCCGAAACGTCCATTATGATTATCTTTACGACCGCCTCGCACCTTGGGGTTACTGCAATAAAATTCAGCCGGGCATCATGTCTTATTACCCGGGTAATAACATTACTAAAAAATACACTCTCCTCTCTTGATACCCGGTTCATGAACAAAAAAACAACAATAACAACAACAGCAACTGCATCGCATCTCTTTTTTTACTCTTTCTGATCACAGTTCACACAACATTGTCCCTCCCAACTCTCGCTCAAGGAGCAGGAGCAACATGGCAATCGTACGGTCTTTCGCCCGTATGGCCCCGAAATTCCAGCCAGACTCTCATTCCAGATTATTGCCTCAGGGGACCTTCTTCTACTCCTTCATCCAGTGGGTTGCACCGGGAGAGTTGTTTACATAGAAAACATTTGCTTTGTAAAAGGATACTTTCTTTTTTCTCTTCTGCTTAACATTACGAGAAAGCTCAATCTCCGCGTCATTAACACTTCGGCTGTCGTCCCACTCTTTAGCTTTTTCAGCTGACTTTCAACCAACTTCTGGTTATTTGCTATGCACCGAAACGTGTTCCGGTAACCCCCGGCTCTCTTACGCGCCCCAAGTCACGTCCTCAACACACGACCTTTTTCCTTCGCTTGTGGTGGTAACAAGTTAAGCCACCGCTGGGAAAAGACAAAGGCCTAAAAACCACCAGTCACTTCAGTTCACTCAGCAGCAGGAGCAGCAACTATGTAAAAGATACAACACAGTCTCCGAGGTGTTGTGAAAATAATATTTTCACAAAGACCTTCTTCTTCCTCCTCAGCCGGCGACATTAATGTTAACGCCGTACGCCATTTTGAAAATATAGCGTCGAGTCTCTTCACCAACGCAGCCCGTTTTTATTATCCCGTTCGCCTTCTCATAATGCAACCAAATGTACGCACCGATGACGCTTAAGGGACGTGTTCCCCGCATCAAGATGAATGGCGCTGGCAGAGCAACTGACTCAAAGTGCGCCTTTCCTCTTGAATTATACATACGCCCACAGCGCTAACTAGCGGCGAGTGCAGAACAAAACTCCCCAAATTTTTAAAACACGCGTACGGAAAATTTTCCAACTGCCTGCCAAAACAAGGAAGATCTCACGGAAACCGGAAGTCGAGATCGACAGTTTCATCAACCTAGACCGGAACCAATGTTTATATAATAATAGAGCCTCGCTTTAAATAGTAGCACCCGAATAAGCCCCATGTTTACCCGGGCATTGTAATACCCGGGAAGAAAAATTATAGAGCGGCCTCTGAACATTTATCATTCTGTATAGTAGTAGTAGTGTATACACACATTACACACTGCCATTCAAATCCCTGTCCAATCTAAAGCGTCCGTCAGAAGAGACCTCCAAAAAGCTCAGCTGAAATGTGAGCGCTTCTGACGTCCATAAGGAACGCTTGATAATAATTCCACCATTTCCATTCTCGTCCCTTTACATAACATATATATTCATCTCGTCCAGTTGGGAAAAAGTGTAAAGTAAATACATGGAATTCATAAGAGAGGGGTAATAATTCCAAACTGTATTATTTATTTCCTGACACTTGAATAGAAATCAGGGGGTGGGGGTTCCCCCCACCCCCGCGCAGGGGTCGGATATGCATGCAGGCATAGATATATGTGTATACGAGATGCTAAAGAACCAAGAAAGAGGGATAATGTTTCGGTTCATCTCTTGTGTTTCACAGCGGGAGATTCGTATTGTGTTGGAGAGAGAGAATCGTATGTATAAAAGTAGAGTGAGAACTGCATAAGCGACGTGGTGGTGAAAGCTTGAATTCATTGTCGGAAAACACGTATATTTATTATGGCGTGTTTACTCGGTTAAAAACATGCGGTCATAAAATAGGCAAAATTATGTACACAAAGCTCTTTTTGAGAAACGGAAAGTTTGGAGAGACGACGGAATTCTTGAAAGGCAGTAGTATATAGTAGAAAAGAAAATGGAAAAAAGGTTTTCAACGAAAGTTTTGGAATTCTAGAGACGAGTGTGAAACGGTGCCAAGAATTTTTTTAACGAGGTGATAATAAAATGAGATGGCGAAAGAAGGGAGGGCGATTCGTATTTTACGTTTGGACATAAGAGAATATTAGAAAGAGAAAAAGGCGGGAAGATGAGGCACGAGCGGCGCAAGTAGCCAAGAAGAGGAGAATTGTTTTCACGCTTGGATGGACAGAGGGCGCAAGAGAGAGAGGAGATGAGCGAAGACGGGAGAAGAGAAGGGGGTTCGGGGGGGAGGGGGTTCAGGGTGATGAGAGGAGGAGGGGGGTGGGTGGGAAGCGTGGGGTGGGAAACAATGGGTTGGGGGCTGTGGGGGGGGGTCAGAATTTTGCGATGGCAGTAAGAATTAATTTTGTCGTATCAAAATGCCGTTTTATTTAAAGTTCACTATTCACCACCTTACAATCAGATTTTTTTTTTGCTACACTTTCTTATAAGAACACGGCTTTAAAAATTTATATGGAATATCCACGAGCATTTGCAGGGCCCCTGGAGAAACTAATACCAAAAACTCCCCGGAATTAACTGACAAGCTTGAAAACAAGATGTAGCATGTGTGAATTTATCTCTCGTTGCCGTTGAAGTGAATAAAATTGCTTGTCAGCCCGTTGAAATGTTGTGAAAACATTTTTATGATGGCGAAAATATGAAACACAACAACAACGAAACCAAAAGCAATACTTGCAGTCAACTAAAGCTCGTTTCAAGACATGTGGATTGAAAACCTAAGCAGGAGGAAAAGTAACACAAGAGCTCCTGGTTTCTAGTATTACAAAATAAGCTTTGAAAGTAGCACTTTTTGAGTGAAAGCTTGTTTGTTTGGTGTAGTGTGTTTTCCATTCACCACCACGACACAAAATACTGCAGTAGCTTTGAATTATGAAGGAGAAAAGTCGTGGATTCTTGCTTTATGATGCTACAACCGTTCCCGTTGTGTTGCCTTCATTCTCATTCAAGGAGAAGAAATTGCACAACTGAAACCCCTTTTGCAAAAGCTGAAAGATTAATTACGTTGAAAAGAGCTGAGGAAAAAATACATGGAGCGATTAGATGGAATGAAAGTAATTATAAAAATGGCGGCGAGTCTTTCGTTATGAACGCAGGAGGGGGTCTTGAAATTAAGGCCAAAAAGCCCCAAGAAAAATTGCCCCAAGCTTTGAGAAGAATGTAACTATAATATATTAATAAAAGATATCGAAAATGACCATGTTTCTGATTTTTATTACAGTTGCCCCAGTTTGCAAACAGGAGCGAACAGTGATCGTGGGCGTATCAAAGGGCGAGCGAGTTTCCATCAAATGCGAGCTTGAATCGGACCCCGAGGACGTGACGTTCCAGTGGGACCTCGCGACTTCAGGTCAGATGATTTCAGTACCTGCGTCCAAGTTCCAGAACAGCGGCGCTGTGAGTCTACTTCACTACGCTCCAGCCTCGAACCATGATTACGGCTCCTTGTTTTGCCGCGGAAAGAACATGATTGGCGCCCAGGGGGCGCCATGTGTCTTCCAAGTCGTCGCTGCCGGTAAGTTGATACCTGGAGAAAGTTCCGGCGCGCAGCGTCACCTAGCGGAAGAGCTCTGTAAAGCGAGTGGTGAAAGCTCGCCTGGAAGAGCCGCCGGTAGGTGGCGCTGCCAGTACAACTTATTAAATGATGCTAGGATTTGATGCCGTTCTCGAAGAATTTTAAAACTCGTCAAAAGAAGTGAGATGTGATTGTAGCTGTGTTCAAATTTCAGAAAAACCGTCCCCGGTTACAAACTGCACAGTCTTCAACGAAACCACCGACTCGGTCGAACTCAGTTGCGACGAGAGTCACGACGGCGGCCTCGTCCAGCACTTTGTCTTGGAAGTCTTTGAAACGGACACGAACGAACTTCGCTACAATGCTTCCAGTCATCAGGCTTCCTTTCATCTCGGCAATTTGACTCCCATTGGAACCAGCTTCCACGTCCTTGTTTATTCCGTCAACGCCAAGGGCCGCAGTGACCCGTTCAGAATTGATGACCTTATTGTCCGTCAGACTGAAAAATATGCAGGTAACGTACTTTTAGCCAATGTGCCAGAGACCATTTTCAATGTATTTTATAAAGCTTTTGTTGCCTATTTTTCTGTAGTTTTTGGATTCGGAGGGGGATTTTTATTGTGGATTTTAGAGGCACACGCACCTACGGTGTAAATAGAAGGATAATTTACACACGGATTGACACGAAAAAAACACTAATCAAAGCTGGAATGGGCTTCCGTGCCAGCCCTAGGGGGTAGAAAAACAGTAAAAACGTATTTGTCGATTATTAGCAGAGGGGTGAGGCAGAACCGGAAGTTGTAGAACACCTGCAGAGGTGAAAAAATCTGAAAAAACAAAGAGTACTTACTACCTAACGAACTTTCGGAATCTTCTGAAGTTTGCTATTTTTATCCGAACGGCATCAGGATACAGCAAATTTTACTTTTTTTTGTTTTTAAAATTTTTCTTAAATCTAAACACTGGATTGAACTAACATTTGATTGATAATTATCGACACTAAATTACATTTTTATCATAGCCGTCTCTCCCAGCGACTACCCTTCATGGGTCATCTCCTTCGGCCTAAGCGCCGCCATCGGCGGCGCCATCGTCTTCATGTGCGTTACAACGGTCGTGGTCGTGCGGACCCTCAACTTCCGGAGCCGCAAGCGAAAACAGCAGCGGCAACAGCGCGACCTCCAAAATGGCGGCGCGCACAACAACAAACATGGCGGCGGAGGTCACATGGACGACGATTCAATGGGGGGCGGCGACACCGCTTCCAAACTAAAAAAGATGAAGCATATCGCAGCCTCAGAGTACGAAATTAAAGATGGCATCTCCTCAGGAGCGTCATCTGGCGGTGGGAACATTGGCGGCGGCGGCATTATCGATGATCGAGATCCAGATATCATCCCGTCCAATTTAGGTAAGCGCCCTGTTCTACCTTAATATAATGGACACTACCTACCCTGACTTGTAAGCTAGAAAAAGTGCCATAGTTTGGTCAACCAAAAACCTTAAAAAATTCTTCCCTGCCCCTAGCTGAATGTGATAAAAAGCTCCGATAATCTTACCAAATAACTTCCAAGCAGCTTTTCATGCCATTTTCATGCTTTCTTCCCAAGATTCTCATCTAATTTCCTGAATTGCATTATGTTCAAAAACTTTAAACGGCACTAAACTACAGCATATTTTTTAATCTTAGGTACCGACCCCCACCTGGCCTACTACCAGCACCACCAGCACACTTCGACCCTCAACCGCGCTTCCCAACAGCACCAACCTCAACACCACGACTACTATGGAACGCTCTCAACGTCCAACCAAGTCTTGCTCAATCACCACGCGCCAGGTGGCGCCACCGGCGGCACTCTCGGCCGGTCATCTCAACAGCATCGTAATCGCCACATGTCCACCTCAACTTATTGTTCTCCTCCATCCGCAGGAGCAGCAGCTAATGTGCGTCCATTGATTGATGGATTTGTAATGATGAATGACTCGGCTTGGTTTATTAATGTCAATTCTTGATTCCAGATGCTGGCCTACGCTTCCATGGACGTCCAGTCCCCTCCTTCCCAACATCAATTATACTCAAATTCAACGTCCGAAATGACCTACCATCATCAACAGCAGCAGCAGCGCCACCTTCAACAACATCACCAAAACCCTGGCATCCCCCTCAACGAACTTCTGGTGACAAGCGGAAGTAGCAGTGGTTACAGTTCCGGTTCCCTCCATCGCTCTCATCATTATCAGCAGCAGCAACAACAGCAACAACAACAACCGCAGCAGCAGCATATGATGATGCCCATGCATTCCCCACCATTATCATCCTCGACAGATCAACAACAATATTACGATACCAAAATGATGAAACAGAAATTACTGTCCGTTAATGTTCCTGAAAGCTGTGTGTAGATACAAGGCTCTTTTTTATACGCATATAGCTCACAGTCAGTCAGTATTATTATTACTGCCTGAAGGCTAGAAAATAATAAGTTAGTTACGTAATCTAAAAGTGGACTATGAGCAATGTCTGCAAGTCCGTGTACAAGAACAACAACAACAACGAAAAAGTGTCGCAGTGGCCAAAACTTGATTAATTAATTATTCAAATCAGCCAGTATACTATACAACATACGGTATAAGATTAGTCATTAAGAACAGGTGTGGTGTGCGTTGAGTTTGTTAATTAAAACGGGAATTGTGTTGTGTGTATGGGGGGGAGGACGCAGTAGTATCCTGAATGCTGCAGTCTCCCAAGTTGAATGTTCCAATGGCTACAACACTAGTATTAATTAATTGAGAGATTTTAACATTTTTACATATACGCCAGGACTGATGTACAAACAAGAATTAATGACTAGAGTATGTGGAGAAAGAGAAAGTGTGCGAAAAGTGTGAGAGAGCGTTATGGTTGTGAATGTTGAATAAAGCGGGAAAAAGTTTCACGGTAGATGGCGCTGTATCAATTTCTTTCAGAATATTTTATTCGAAATGCTCTTCGCAGGAGCAAAAGTTTTTGTTCAAGAATAAATGTACATGTGACTCAGAACGTTCCTTTTAAGCCTAACTTTGAAGGTATAGTCCTTTTCTCAACTGGGTGATTACCGGCAATTTTAATTTTTCCGCCTAAACGGCATTTAAATCCAGCATAATTAAATCCCTCTTCAAACCATCCCTAGAACCATATTTTCCCCTTCAGCTTTACTTGTTAAACATACTTTCGATCACTAACGCTAACGCTTCGCTTCTTCAAACGCCCGAGGGACTTCTGGCTAAGCGCCATCTTAAATATCCACCAGTTTTCTTCTCTGAATCCAGCTTAACGCAACTGCAACCCCAAAACTGCGGGCCTTTCCGCCGGCATCTTCTTCTGCTTCTGAAAAGGCCAAAAAGCCATAAATCCATAGCCGGCCACACAATATACTTTGGCGCTCTTTCCTTTCCTTACACCATGTTTTACCAGACACTTCTCACACTATTAATTGCAACAAATCACGTTGGGGGCGGAGCCCCCAACCGGTATATCATAATTATTGGACAAAGTTGTCTCATATGGGGAAAAAGTGGCAAAGTTGGTTTGGAACCGGACCAGCTTTTCACAAGTCAGAGTTCAGATGCACCAGGAAATATTTTTGCGGTATCCATCGAACTTCGAAGACGAATAATTCCTCATCTATACCGCAGTCCTACCAAAACTATTTTTTTCCGAAACGGCATTTAGATCTTGCATAATTTTACATTGAAGTTTGAGGCCCCTCCCTTTACCCTCCCGCCGCCCTCCCCTCATCCTCCCCTCACCCCCCCCCCCACCCCCGCGGTATAATTTAAACTCGCTGCCGACAGGCAAACATGAGCTGAAGCGCCCGCTAATTGTTGTAAAGGGCTGGCTAAATTGCTATACTGGGGAAAATGATTGTATGATAATTGCTTAAAGATAAGAAGAAGAAGACAAGAAGACTATTTCTTGGAAGCTCCTGAACTGACTGAGCTTCCAGAAGAATCTCTTTGCTGTTCTTTGCTGTATTAGAAAACTAGGAGAGAAATGGCCGCTTTCGCGTCTTCTAATGTTTCTAATCGTTTCGCGAGGGAAATCCTCTGGGACGAGATTTAAAGAGCGAAGGCAGAAGCGCCTTCTTTTGCTTCTTCCAGAGCCTTGTTTCGTCTTGAGAGAAAACTGGACTTTACAAACGCCTTGTTGTTAATGTGTGGGACGAAGGAAGGCTTCTTTTGCTTGCTTCTTAGTTGCCTGCTTTGGATCATTATTGGAGCCAAGAGGGAAATGAAATGAGTTCAAAGGCTACGCGTTTCTTCTTCATACTTTTCCTCCCATCGCAGAGCTTTCTTCTTCTCAGCAGCCTTAATGGCCAACTTTATTAATTTTTCGGCCATGGATTATTGCGATGACGACGGGGAAACTTTGTCCACTTTGTGTATACACTTTGTTGTTCTTCCTCCGCAGCTTTTATGCCTTTTCTTCTTCTTATCTCGTCCGAGCTAGCAACGTCTTCTGCTCCTGTAGGATCGCCACTTATTTTTCAATTCAAACTTTATTGTAATTTGGCGGCACTTTTAATTTACAAGGAGCATTTGCTTATCTGGTTGGCGATTTCCTAGATTTTAGACGCTGATAACGAAGGGCGTTAAAGTTAACGAGTCTGCCGAGATAACAGTTTTTGATGCTCGAGTTTGAGCTGAAATCTAGCTAGCTAGATATCCTTGGACTAACTGAGATTCCACGGACTGGTGACCCCACGTTCGAGATGGATGGACACCAGCGTTATTTATGGGTCTCCAAGAAACTTGATAAATCGCGCCGCCATGCTATCGAACCCATTGCATACGTTCTTTGGTCGCCATCTGCTGGTCTCAGTGACAGTGAAGGAATTGAGTAAAAAATGAACTTGTTCCATGATGACGAGTTAATATTTCTTCTTACATGACTTTTGGAAAAATAGTTGGAGGAGAAGAAGAACGATTTCGACGCTATTTTCGATGCCGAGCATATGGACTTTGACTTGACGTTGGAGGTCCAGATATTCCAAAAGTTACTCGCGTTTCTCATACTTGACCTGTCCGGGAGCTGGACTAGCGGAAAAAGCAAAAATCGAACAAACTGCCTGATTCATATCACCATGATGACAAATGCGAAACCATCCTTTCCACGTGTTTCTTCAGAACCGTGAAACGATAGACTTGAAAAGTTAACGAAAATGTTTTCCAATTCTACGTGGTTTCCTACAGACTGCAAAAACCAAACCGGAATTGACACAGTCATATAAATTAAAAATTTTCATTTACGTTCCTCTATGAGCGAAACGAATGAATTCATTATTTCCTGTAAATGCCTCGGCGAATGAGTCTCATAAAGATTATAATGTCAGCTCGGGAGAAAAATGGCTCTCATCTACTACTATTTAGGAAAAAAGCAACTTCACACTTTCTACCCCCCCCCTCCAAATTTTCCCGCCTTTTTACATTAGCTCTTTTCAGCCCAACAAACATAAAGCTAGACACTCTTGCCTTCAGGCGCCTTAATTATATGCATTCTCTCACCTCATTACCATCCTGATCATCATCGGTAGCTAGCGCTGCCACCATGACCATTGCCATTTCGGCGCCATCTTCTTGGAATAATTTTGGCAATAAATTCATTTTCGCCCCGCTCAACCCCTTTTACATTTGACAGCTAGCAGAGGAGTTTTGGTCATAAAAACTGTTGACTTCGACTATCGTCACCTACTTTGGCGGGAAGTTCGAAGGAAGGCGTTCCTTTCAGCAGCGTCTTGGAGTCCTCTCATACAGGTAAGGCTTAAAGGCGTAGAGGGAGACAAAGAAGAAGTATTTGGTGCAAGTGGCGGTTACAACTGTTAATTACTGTCAGAGAGAAAGAGAATGATGGTTTCCTTA
>JAQGBJ010004539.1:0-10058 GCA_034698345.1 Sphaeridia pumilis | reverse complement strand
AATTGCTGTTCAAATCCTGAACCTCCACCTCCTCCCCCTCCAAGGCGTGTAACCAGAGCCCCTCCTCCAGCTCCAACGCCCATGCCTTCAGAAAAATTTTCCGAACGCGTATTCCAACCTGTTCCATCCGCCCGCTACGAGCCTCCCCCGCCGCAAATGACTCCGCCTCCTCGACCCCCACCGAAAGTGGCCTCCAGACCCCCGCCTCCATGCCAAGATTTTGGCACCTCATGCCAAGCTGATGTCGGAGTAGGAGGAGGGGAATGCGCGGGTACGCAAACCTTCCTAGGTTCAGAAGGAGGCCCTCTCGGACCCCCCGGCAGGGCTTCGGGGGTCCCCAATGGACGTTACTACAGTGCATACCCTCCAGGGCTCCCGGATAGAACTTCAAGGGTCCCTGGCGAATACTACAATGGATACTCTAATCCGCCGCCCAACAGATCTTCAGG
The DNA here is from genome assembly GCA_034698345.1 of Sphaeridia pumilis. Taxonomy (NCBI): domain Eukaryota; kingdom Metazoa; phylum Arthropoda; class Collembola; order Symphypleona; family Sminthurididae; genus Sphaeridia; species Sphaeridia pumilis. The sequence goes on along the minus strand of JAQGBJ010004539.1, from coordinate 9,609 downwards.
GGTCCCTGGACAGTACCCTTCACAAGGTCCTGCGGGGGGCAGGACTTCGGGGGTGCCCTGGCAAAACTCACGCCCCTCCGGGAACAACCATTGGGTTCCCTCAAACTCCCCCGTACAACCATATTACAGTTCGAACTTTGCCAACTCCATGGACCCTTCGAGGGCCGACGCGCAAAATTTCTTCCCGCCTAGTGCAGCCCCTTCGGGGGCTGCAGGTCTCCAATCAGGGGTCCCAAGTTCCAGGTCTCAAGGTCCACCGCCAGATGGCGCTGGAGGCTGCGGTTGCTGCTATGATACCACGTTCAGCACGCCGTGCTGTGGCAGCCCTGAAATGGACGCATGCTGTAATGGGTGTTGTTGGTGGTACGGATTGGTTCATCCTTGGAATAATTGTTGCTGTTGTGATCAGCCTCAATCAAATTCATCTGAAGTTCAAACCTGATCTAAATTTTTAGTGGAACTGTATTAAAACCACTGGGAATTTAATCGGAAATAGTTTTTGTCACAGAAACAACGCTGTCCAAATTCATATATATTTTTGTACAATTTTATGAAATCTAAGAGCACCAAAAAGATCGTCATAACTACAGCTTTTGGATACAAAATTGTCCAAGATGTATTAAAATGCTTGTAAAAACAAAAAACAAGTTTCATCAATGAAATGGCACGTATGTGATGCACGTATTTATATAGTCGTGGTAATTAATTTGACTCTTTAAACTTGGCAATTAAATTAATCATAAGACAACGGCGATTTGTGATAATCTACTTACATAAAACCCTTGAACCTTTACATACACGACGTTAATAAATAATTAATTAATTAATACAGCATACATATACACTAACAGTCGCACGTCAATAAATTACAAACATTAAAAAACAATATAACAACGAGTAAAGGGGAGGGGTTTCCTTAACCTTTGGTCAATCACAGTTCATAACCTGGAGGGCGTGGCCAAAGGCCTCTGTCCCTTTGTCCTTAGCTATAAGTACACATATTATTTTTCAAAAAATATCCTCTTCTTGACTCTTTAGCGAAGGTCATTTTGTTTTAACTTGTCCACAGCCTCTATTTAAAACTGTAGAATTTGGTTAATCCAGTGCCTGAACACAGATATCCTTGTGTAGACTCCAGGCTGATTGGGTTCAGCGCAGCCAATACCCCACGAGATGACGCCACCGAGGACAAAGCGGTCGTCTTCGTCTCTTTGGAGTACCATAGGGCCGCCAGAGTCACCCTAAAAAATAAATTTCCCGCGGTTAGTTAATATCTAAAGAATATAAAATGCTAACTGCGCAGTTACACTTACTTCGCAAGAGTCACGCTCGCCCTGAGACCATCCAGCGCAGATGAAAATGTCTGGAATGTGTTCAATGTAGCCTGCTTTCCTGTACATGCTTTCGCAAGCGTCGTTGGTGATGATGGGAACAGGTACTTCTTGAAGTCTTGAGGGTAGTGGTCCGTCTGTGGAGGGTCAAATTTTGGTTAGCGCGGGAAATTTGAATTTTCAAAATTTAAAATTTTGGAATTCGAAATACTGATCTAGTGCTCACCTTCATAGAGACGACCCCAGCCTGTTACAGTAGCAGTTTTGCCAATATGAGTGGCGTCGTTGTCTGGTACACAAATAGGAACAATGTTGGGTTGGAAGACGACAGGCTCGTAGAAGCGGAGCAGAGCCAAATCGTGTTCGAAGGTACGTGGGTCGAATTGTGGATGAGTTGCCACAATCTGGACTCGGCGTTCGACGTAACCGTAGGGCTCGTTTTCTTCGGAGAGGTCGAATTCACCGATGCGGAGCAAGAGGTCGGTTGGAGGTACCCTAAAAAAGAGGTCAAAGGTTAAGCCCTTGCTGAGGTTTGACTTCGAAGTTCGAAGAGTTTTCGTTCGAAGTTTTGGTACTTACTTTTCAACGCAATGAGCAGCAGTAATGGCCCAGTTTTCGTTCAAGAGCGCAGCTCCACATTTGTGCAAGTACGTCGAAGTTCTCCATTGCCTCAAGGACACTTGCCATGGCCATTTTCCAAAAGTGGCTTCTTTGCCTCCAACAATACGCGAAGTTGGGTAGAATCGGCGACCGCAAACTGAAAAATGTCAAAGGTTAAATCCAAAACCGTATTCGAAACGTTCAAAATCTTTTAGAAAATACGTACTTTGTTTATAGTCGTTGATCAAAAGAGTTCCATTTTCGCTGAAGAAGGGCAATTCAGGTTGGCCTGAGCTATCAATTCCTCCAGTTCCTCCAGTTTCGGGTTTTTCAGTTGGTGTGACCAAGGTTGTGTCAACGGAAGTTGGTTCGATGGTATCGGTTTTCTTGGTTCCGTCGGATGATGAAGTCGGAGCAACAGTTGAAGATGAGCCGGTTGGGAGACCAGATGTTGGAATGGCGATGGATGGAAGTCCTGAAGGTTGCTGTGGCAACGCCGAAGTTTGGTTTGAAATCTGGTTGAGGTCGGTGGAAGATGGGATTCCAGAAACACCGGTTGGGATCAAACCTCCTGGAAGTCCAGGGAATCCGGTTGTTGATGAAGCAGCCGAGTCGCTGCTGGAGGCGGTGGCTGAGGGAACATCAGCGACTTCGGTTGGTTGGCTCGATGCCGAAGCTTCAGGAAGAACTGGCGTTGAAGATGAAGATTCTTCAGGAGCTGAAGATGATTCCGATGAAGCCATGCTGCTTTCAAGTTCTGGAGTTGAAGCAGCAGTGGTTGTGTCTGGAGAAGGTTCCAGAGGAGACGCAGTATCGGGTTCGACGACAACGCTCGAGCTTCCAGCATCAGAAGTGGAGCTTGGTTGGATTTGAGAAACGATTCCACCGACCGAAGAGACTCCAGTTGATTGAGATTGAAGTGAGGAGGCCAAAGTAGCTTGCTCGTTCAAGGTATCGAGAACTGTGCTTTGGCCGAGGATTTCGCTATTGGTGTAGTTGGCGAGGTCAGTTGGGGGCGTGGTCAACATGGTTGGGTCAGATGGTACTGATGGTTGAAGGCCGCTAACTGCTGTCGTGACGGTTGCTTGAGATTGGATGGAAGTGGCCAAAGTCGACTGGCTGTTCAAAGAAGACTGAAGTTCTGGAAGTTGAGACTCCTGGCCTTGTTGGATTTGCGTGTTTATTATGGTAGCGATACCGCCGAACTGATCAGAAGACTGGGTGGCGGAGACGTCTGAAGTCATTGAAGTTGAAGATTCAGAATCTGAGGAGATTGGTTCTTCGTTGGCTGGTTCTTGTTGAGAGGCTTCGCCGGCAGCCATGCTTGAGGACGAAGTTGGGACCACTGGAAGTCCAGCAATTGGCAAGTCTGTTGGTAGAGCAGAAGGTACGCTGGCTCCAAGTTGAGAAGTTTGGGTGGTGACACCGCCAACTTGGTCCAAAATTGGCAAGGTTGTGGGAACTGGTCCGGCAGAAGGTGACATTGTTGGTTCAGGCTCAACTGGAGCATCAGCAGGAACAACTGGAAGTTCGGCTTCGGCGGCCTTTTCTTCAACAGTGGTTTCTTCGACTGGAGCTTCAGTGGTTGTGGTTGTGGTTACTGGCTTTGGTTTTTGAGCAGGTAATCCTGGAAGTTGAGGTACTTGAGGAAGTGCGGGTGGATTCGCTGGAGCTGAAGGAACACTTGGAACTTCAGGCGCACCTTGTTCTGGCAACTGAGGGGCTGATGGAATCTCAACGCTTGGGGTGCTTGGAGTGGTAACAGCTGGAACTCCAGGAGTCGATTGGTCAGCTGGAACTGCCGGAGTAGTGACTTCTGGAACAACAGGTTGAGCTGGAGTAGAGACTTCAGGAAGAGCTGGAGCAGCAGGTTGAGCTGGTGTAGTCACTTCAGGAACTGCAGGAGCTGCTGGTTGTTCAGTCGGCAGAGCTGGAAGTCCTGGAAGCTGAGAAGCAGCTGGAACGCCTGGGACGGCAGGAGCTGTGACTTCGGGAACTGCGGTGGTAGAACTTGGAGCCGCCGAAGAAGCTTCAGCTTCAGTGGCTTCAGAAGTCATTGGTTCGTCAGCAGGTGCTGGAGCAGTTGTTGTGGTGGTTGTCGTTGAGCCAATTGGTGGAAGCGATGCTGGTGGAAGTGTTGGGAAGCTTGGGAACTGAATACCGCCTGGAGCTGAAGTTGATGAAGGAACTGCTGGTTCATCAGCAGGGGCTCCTGAAGTCATAGCGTCAGGGCTCGAAGTTGTTGTGGAAGTTGTTGGAAGTGCAGGCAGAGTCGCTGGAGGGAAGGTGGGGAAGGCTGGAAGTCCAGGAAGGGGCGTTGAAGCAGTGGTTGAAGATTCATCTCGAGGGACTTCAGTGGTCGAAGCAGTTGAAGTCTGTCCTGGAAGTTGGTTCAGCGGTGGCAGAGTTGGGAAAGCTGGAAGTCCAGGCAATGGACCTGGGACCAAAATAGACACATTTCAAAACCGGAACATTCAGTTCAAAATAGAAAAATTTGGACTTGTAAATACCTTGAGTGGTGGTGGTCGTCGAAGTCATGGCTTCAGGAGCATCCTGAGGAGGTGCTGGAGGACCAGCTTCAGTAGTGGTCGTTGTCATTTGTCCAGGCAAACCTGGGAAGGCCGGAAGTCCTGGAACCTGAGGAGCCATTGGAGGCTTGAACATATCTTGTCCAGGGATCATTGGAAGTCCTCCCGGCTTTGCAGTAGTTGAAGACTCTTCGTTCATTGGAGCATCTCCTGGAACCTGCTCGCCTGGAGCCTGAGTAGTCGAAGGTTGTTGAGGCGCTCCTGGTACCATAACAGGAAGTTGAGGTACTCCAGGAACCTGAGGAAGTCCTGGAACCTGAGGCTGCTGAGGCTGAGGAGCTGCGGTGCTACCAGGTTGAAGGATTGGCGTCTGAGTCGAATACCCTCCGGTTTCACCTTCTGGTACATCGGCAGGCGCTTCAGGAGCTGCAGTGGTCGAAGTGGTAGTCGATGATGGAACCTGAGGCACGATGTTGGTCTGGTTCACAGGCAACTGGTCCAAACCTGGTTGCTGTGGCAACATGGTTTGGTTCACTGGAAGTTGGGTTTGGTTCACTGGCAACTGTTCGAATCCTGGCTGTTGTGGCAACATGGTCTGGTTCACTGGCAATTGGTCCAATGGCAACATGGTTTGGTTTACAGGAAGTTGCGTCTGGTTTACTGGAAGTTGGTCAAAACCGGTTTGGTTCACAGGAAGCTGGGTTTGGTTGACCGGAAGTTGGTCAAAGCCTGGTTGTTGCGGCAACATGGTTTGATTAATAGGCAGTTGAGTCTGATTAACTGGCAACTGGTCAAATCCTGGTTGCTGTGGCAACATGGTTTGGTTCACCGGAAGTTGAGTCTGGTTTACTGGCAACTGACCAACTACATCAGGGAACTGCGTCTGGTTTCCACCTGGCAGTACTGGAGGGAACTGCTTGATCGGTTCTTCAGCTTCAGGAACTTCTGGAACTTCTGCTTCCATCGGCGGCTTGGTTGGCCGAAGTGGCGGCCTCATGCTAACAGAGTGCAAAACTTCCTCGGTTTTGTCCCCAAGGTCACAACAACTTCCAAAATAAAATCTGTCGATACATGTTCCCAGGTGCGTTCCGTTAGCCTATAAATCATAAATTTTTATAATAATTTCCATAAATTTACCTGTAATTAAGCCAATTACAATCCACTTACCTTCATACAATCCCATGCAAACATACAAATTCCTTGCTGTTGAGTATCTCTGTGTTGGCACGCCAAAGGTCGAATGTTACGTCCGGCATTAACACCTGTTGCATCCAATTAACCAAACAAGCACATTAGTTCCAATATTCGCCGCCAAAACATTCGTGGCATTCTTTTCACAGCTTCAAAAGTCAAATTCACATTGATTGATTTGCCCTACTAAGAAAACCAGCTCTTGCCGTCCTCATAGTCTATTAAAAAACCTGAAATGCTCCCAGCTTAAGCTTAAGCGCAGGCGCAAGCGCGTACTAGATCCGTCACACATTTTTGCAATTATTGCACTCTCGTAACCTTATTTACTATTAGTTTCTGAATTCATTTAAAATTTCTGCTTTCATGCTTTCACTCATTTACTTTTCAGCTCGTACTCGATGAAATTGCCAAATTTCGCAATACCACTTGACACGCGACCAAACTGTTATACTCGTTTCCGCTTATGCTCGCTCAAAGACGCAATCCTTCCGAGAAAAATACAGGAAACGGCTTACAAAGACTTGAAACTTAACGGGATATTCAGCACGTATTTGCTTCATTGGAAAATTTTATGGGGTCATCAGCTCGTTCAGTGTAAACGGTAAACTTCGAAGGCAACTTAAATTTTTCATGGTCTTTGAAATATTGATTTTTTAAATTTGATCTTATAAGTCCCCGAAATTTTTATATTTTTGAAGGCTCAACTTTTACCTAAATTTTCGAGACCTAAAAGTTTTGTCAATTTTCGCCAAATATTTTTTGATGAAAACAAGCTACAAATTCCAAAGAATCAGTGAACCAAGTTTGCTGAATAATCTTGTGGAAAAAGTGCAAAAATGTTAGTATCTTTTTGGTCGTTCACCCCTTCCATGGTTTGGTTTGGTTTGTTAGCTGTTGCATTGCAGAAAGACTGCGATTCTTTGGCAGGAAAAACAAGTACGTGTTTCATTGTCAAGTTTATAAGTAAGAAAAAGTGCCAAGGCGGGGATGAGAAGCTGAATTCCCGCTTGCTCACAGTTATTACTTGAACGATGAGAAGGAGAGATTGTGCCAAGAAACTGGTAAAAGTAAGTCTGTTTAACAGGAGGAAATCTTCCACGGATTCTTCCCCTTTTCCCGCAGCCACCGCGAAAGAAAAACGTAATGATAATTTACGAGACCACTTTACGATCATGATACTTTTGTTTTCAAAAAATGATCAAATTCTCGCCAGAATCAGCCGACCATGCAAAGGTTGCGTGTAAACGATTTCAAAGCAACCACGTTCGCTTGCGGTAATTGAAAAAGATATAACGGAGATGACCAAAAAAATTGTCAAGATTGTGAAACGGTATAATTCACAGGTGTGTTCCGTGTGAGAAAGACAGAAATATACAGAAACCGAAAGTTTATAAATATTAAATACAATTTTCAACGTGACTGGATATGCGCCTCCAGCGGAAATGTAACGGTGACAAAAGTCATGTCGCGATTGACCTACTCTGAGGACGAAGTCAGGTTTGAACTTTATGGACTGGACTTACCTCTGAATGGCGTGTCTTCGCTTTGATCGTTGAAGCTGATATCGGCGTAGCGACTCTTGATAACTGGTCCAGCTGCCGCTAGGCCGATGGCGGAAGCCACTAAAATTAACGTAAACGACTTCATTGTCGTTTGTAAAGGGTGAGAGATTTTTAAAAAATTTCAGGTCCTTCTTCAGTCAGAAGCTCAGGTGACTATCAAAATCAGTCAATTGGCCAGTGGCCTCTGCTCGGCGTCTTTTTTCCTTCTTCTGTAATTGTCACCACTTGAATCGCATCTGTAAAATAATAAAAAAAATTACTTTTCACTTTTTCAACTGGATATATATTTAAACAATTGTGCACGTGTGTTCGCGTGGGGGGGGGGGGTAGAACCAAAAGTAGGACAATGAATATATGCGGTAGGTCAAAGAAAATGAAACCAGGAAGCCAAGTATTTCAAGTGGAAAAACCGGGTATTTTGTATTGCTGCACCCCTGCAGGGCGCAACTAGAGCAAGGTGAGAGTCGTTGTTTTGTTCATTAGATGAGCCACCCAAAAATTGAAGTTTTGAGAAAAACACAAGAGAGGTAAAAATCAATTACAGACAGGTGAGTCTCCCCAGTTGGTTTGTTGGATTCATTTTTAAAAACTATAATAGCCATAAAGGAGCAGCAACATGGAAGAAGACCCTAAACTCACTGACTGGATGACCTACTTCTTCGCCTTTTTCTTTGACAAAATGTTTTGTTATTGCACCAGCCGGACAAAAGGGTACTTGGATGGAGGAACACCACGCCTTTTATGACCCTTTGGTGGTGGTAAACAAAAATTTGTAAATCCCTGTAGGTGTTCGTTGTACTTTTGCTTTAAACGGGTTTCCAATGCACAAGAATTTAAAAATTTTTACGATACACAAACTTCTTGACAAAAAACCATCATCGCTAATTGTTAACTGTTCAATTTTTTGTCATGGATGCAAAAAGTTGTATTTAAAATTTCCGTTATATATTTTGAATTCCAATGCACTTTTTTTCTTCCTGTTGTTGGCTTGCCACTGTGTCATTGTGTTGCAGGGAAACAGGGAAATGTTGGCTTAAAAAGCATGACCAAGTCGACAAATAAGTTCCGGAAATGATTTTTCTTCTTGAAATATGCACCGGCTTGGTTATCTTTTCTTATGAATGCAGCGGCTAAATTGGGCCTGGTTGGCCACGACTCTTGAATCATCTATTGAGAAAAGTGCCACTTGACTTGATGCTTTTACCGTATACTAGGCCATGCATAATTTGCAATTTTAAAAATGTCGCTTGCTGCAAACCTCAAGTGATTCATATTTGTGGGCTAAAGATAGCTCAATTTGAAAACATGGACGACGCTCTTTGGCCTTGACACTTTGACACAGAGTCGGGATTTGAGCTGGCCGGGACGAAAACCAATGACAAAGTAACTAACTGGACAATTTAAATTGCGGTTTGCTCATATGCTTAAGGCTTATACTTTTAATGGGGAACAAAAGGCGGAGGTGTGAAAAGGGTCTGACTGATCGTACGGGATTGGCATTGTTGGCGTTGGATTGAATGGCGGCGACCATCGGATGACGAGAGAAGAAAAGAGAATAATATAATATAATGGTAGATGATGATGGAAGATGGATGGCCGGCCGAGAAGGAAATAATCCGAGGCGAATCCCGTTAGCTGCAACAGGTTTAACTGATACCAAGAACATGGCACACATTTATTACCCAACACGGCCCCACAAGACCGGCGAAAATTAATGCGCAAGCGCAAGCCAGTTTGCCATAGTCCAACCGTGTACTAATCAACGATGCAACTAACATTGCTATGGATGGGTCTTGAAACCTCGAATGTGTTCAGAAAAAATATTTGGTTCGAGAAATTGATTGAAACAACTCACCTGTGGGTGTCCAAATTTTCGCAAAAATCTGCAACCTTTGATACACTTGTAACACTATTTTTTTAAAATAAACTACACAGGAACTTTTGATGATGCTACAGCTGACGGTTGCACTGCAACAACTGTACCATGTTTCAATCAACTCTGTTCGATGGACACGAAGCTTGTTCCAGTTTCTTATGGCTTCCGAGTGTCTTTGCAAGAACACACTCGATGTCAAATGTAACTGCTGCTGCTGCTGCCCTTGCGCCACGATCGAGTCTGAAAGGAAAAGAAACGACGTCAAGATATCTTGTTGGTCTTCGTCTTCGACCCACACCGGAGGCTGCCTCTTAATGCCTTCTTCTTCTTCCTCCTTCCTGCTGCTCCTTGGAAAAATTAACGTTGGATTCTTATATGCAGCAAGCAGCCACCTGACTGACTCAACAAGAACCAAGTTTTGCGGCTCCCAACGCCCAGTGTCGGTCGGTCCGAGTTTCAGCCCGTTTCGTCGATCGACTTGTTGGGCAAAACCTGTAGTGCAGTTACTACGTACTCCGTCG
>JAQGBJ010004538.1:0-10058 GCA_034698345.1 Sphaeridia pumilis | reverse complement strand
TAAGCGATAACTGTTGAGGCCAAGTAGCTTGAAATGACAGCGCCGATTATAAGGCCGAGGACGTGGTTGAGGAGGTCAGTCAAGTGTTGCAGGATGACGTAGTTCCGAGTCAAGGACCAGAGCGCCGCGCTGGGGTTGAGGCCAAATGGGGGTGGACGCTGGGTGGCAGCACCGGCGTTTCGGCGCAGGCGCTTGGAGCAGTGGCGAAGGGCGGAGAGAAGGTTGACTTGGAGGAGGAGCTCGAAGGCCATGGGGACGAGCCAGTTGAGGACGGCGAAGGCTTCGAAGAGCGCTGCGGTAGCCAAAGTGAAGGGGTTGAAGCGGTAGGTTGAAGGGATGAGCGGATAGAAGAAGAGGCTCCGGTTGGGGTTGTAGAGGAAGAAGGCGGTGAGGACAGAGGTTACTTCGAAAACCATGGGAAGGAAGAGGGTTGAAAAGTGCTCGATGAAGTTGGCGGGGCGGTCGAGGTTGCCCAGAGTTGTAGCTTAAAAAGTGAAGGGGTTTAGTTAGTAGTAAAAATATTTATTTTTAAGCTTCAAAATAGTGAAAAATTACCAAACTTCATCATCTGATTGTAAAGCACAAACTTTTCCCGGGCTTTCGAAGACCGCATACCAATCTTGAAGTACACGGAGACTCCAAAGCCCAAAATAAACATGAGATGGAAGACGAGATCCAAGACATTCTCTTCAGGATCTGATGTCAAGTACCTAAAAATGCGAAATGATAGGAACGCCATCTGGTACAGAGATGTGAGGCTGAAGAGCAACTTTCGCCATCGAGAGGTGGGGGGTTTTAGAATGGGCGTGGCTTCTTCGACAGATACGCTGCAAGGGACTAGGAGGGAGAAGAACCGGTAGGTGGCGGTGTTGAAGCGGAGCGTTTGGCGGGCTGATAAGAATGGGTAATGGAGGAAGTTCGGCATCCCGAAGAGTGAAAATTTGAGGTGGGATTTTTAAATATGGCGCTGAAATATTCGTTTCAAGCTTTTGATTTACAGATGGCGCTTCGGAGGAGGTTTCGTCGAACTCTTCGGAGACTTTTTCCTATATTCAACAGAAATTGTTATCGACGTCGGCCTTCGAAGAAATGTCTTCGATTCTTCTCTTTTTGATCGCCGGCCGGACTTCTAGAACTGAGCTTTTGGAATTCTAAACTTCTGCCAGGCGTTTTCAGTGTTTTCAAGCGAGAACTTGGGACTGAACTCAGCCCAAGGCCTTGATTCTCCATTTCTGTCTCAACTTATAATTACTCCGACCAAAACACTCAAACAATTTGGCGATCACTTAAAAACATGTACATCGTTTACTAAAATTGGCTACATGAGACAGAAGAACAATTAGAAGTGTATCAAATTGGTTTAGCATATATTTCTAGGAAAACTAGACCAAATTAAATACTGATTGAGTGACGTCAATTGTTTTGAATCAATCCAAATTTAATTGCTTTCTGCTTGTTTTAGGACCCTGAATCAGCAAAATTCACGCCCAAAATCAAAATTTCAAAAATTGCTTTTAATTTAAAATTTCAGTGAGATGACTGTAAAGATTCGTTAGTTTGTTTGGTACACGTGCCGCGTTAACGACTGCTTTTTAAAACAAAAATTAAACGAACAGTGTTAAACGTTGCAGCCCCAACGAAAGTGAGCAAAAACATAGGACCGATGGTCTTGTATCCGTTGATTGTAACGGCCAACTTGCTGCAACTTTCCAGCTCTTTTAACAACACTGCAGCGCCATCTACCGGCTTGAGACAGTTGGCAAACTTTTGCTTCCTTAGAAACTCATCCCCGTACTTTTGCAGCTTGTAAACATTGCCATAAAAAGACACGATGACTAAATACGGAGCTAGCGCCACCGTGAGGAAAAATATGATACTAAACCAATGCATCGTCTCGCTGAAGGCCAACACTACAGCGAGCGCCGCGACCCCTGCCGGCATCCCGCTTCCCAGCATCAATCCCACGCCAACGCCCATAACGTCATTGAAACCACGAACCAAGTATTGGAGCTGGAGATAGTCCCTTGTGTTTTCAAGCACTTGATTTAAATCCCTTGGTTTCCCGCGCTCTCTCATATTTGACGCAATGTCGATAAAACCATAGAGTATTTGGATCTCGATGGTAATTTCGGTAATGATTGGCCAGAGCCAGGCTGAGAACAAAGCGGCTTCAAATATGACAGAGACTGTGATCGCTAGAGGGCGCTGGAGAGGTGAGAGGTTAGAAGAGAATGTTGAGTAAATGTACTGAGGAGAGTTTGGGTTGAGGAGGAAGATGGCGCTGGTTACTGGAACCACGCCGACGGCGACGAATTCAAAGAGCACGGAGTAGTGTTGGATGAAGGCGCCAGGGCGGTCCAGGGTTCCTGAAGTTTTCGCTAGATGGCGCAAATGAGATAGGAGTTAAGTGAGGTTGGTAATTTTGAAGGGCTTAAGGACCTACCAAGAAAAAGGGTTTGGCTGTGCAAGCGACATCTGTCGGCGTTTTGAGTCCTGAAACAGTACCTATGGCTGGTGCCCAGAAGGGCGATGGTCATTTGAAGTCCATGGAGGAACCTTGTAAAAATGGGGCCGTTGTTCAAATTTCGGAGGAACTGCGCAATTAGGAACGTTGAATAAACTGCGCAGATGACAGTTGAAAAGGCGAAGGCGAAAGAGATTTTTGATGAGTTGGTCGGGGCGAATACCAGGTGGCGCTCTTTTGTCACTTTGATGTCGACGGGGTAACTGAAGGCGAAGGTTCTGGAATGTTGTAAAAGTTGGAGGGTTTTGGCAAGGATGCGCCAGTTTTGCCATTTGAGCTGTAGAAGGCGTTTGAAGTTGCCCATTTGTTTGGTATTCGAAAGATAGACTCCAAACAGAAGTTCTTGATATCAGAAAACTATAAAGGTAAAGAAAGAAGACAATCTTCGATGCGGCAAGTGTGGTTTATCTTTGGGACTGAAATTGCTTTGTGTTTAGGTACATATTGGTTTATCATGAAAGTTTGTTGGAAATTGTGTATATTGATTTTTGGGACGACAGATGTCCTTGGATTGTCGTTTATGTTTGTTTGAATTACAGTAATAAAGCAGTAATTTGCCATGTCTTATCGTTTGCTCTTGAATTTGTGGTCTGATTTATTTGATTGCGCGGACAAAAATAACATGAAGCAATTTTATATAGATTAGGAATTTACGACCGACTTCTGAGAATAAAAATCACGCGAACAGTATTGAACAAGATGGCGCCAGTGTAGCGGAGGAGAAACGTGGAATCAATTTTCTTGTAGTTGCCAACAGTTATTCCTACAGGCCGACAACATTTCAGCTTCTTCAACAAATACTTTCTCTTTTCACTTTCTCCTTCGCTGAGTCCGTCAGATGGCGCTGTTAAGCACTCGGAAAACTTGATTTTTTGCAGGATCTGAGCGGAATATTTTTGCAGCAAGTACAGCTTTCCAAACACTGTACAAATGCATATAGTCGGAACCACGACCGAGAAGAGAGCGAAAAGAATCAGAAAGAAGCCCATCAAGTGATGAAATGCAATGACAACTGCGAAACCTGCGACACCTGTCGGCAAGAAGCAACAAATAATCAAACCGATGTCAACGCCGAAAACGCGATTGAACGATCTAACGAGATACTGAAATCCCAAATATTCGTTGATTTGCTGCTCAACGTCCTCGAAAGTCGATGGTTTTTTCCGAGCCCTTAAAGCTGAAACGATGTCGATGAGGCCGCTCAAAATCACCATTTGTCCGCCGCCAATCGGAATTATAGCAGCGGCGACAAGGATCCAAAAAAGAAGTGATTCGTAAATTGCGCTGAGTAGTAACAGTGCAATTTTCAGGAGGCCTTGGGTTTTTGGTAATAAAGAGAAGACGTACTGAGGTGAGTTGGGATGAAGTAAGAAAAGGATTCCCATCGCTGGAAGCACCCCAAAGGGCATATGTTCGAATGTGAGTGAGAAATGCTGGATGAAGTTTCCGTAAGAGTTAAAGAGGCCCATTTCTTTCCCTATAAACATCAACAGTTTTAGAAAAAACCTTTGGAATATATAAGTTTTTTTAATTTTGGCTTACACATGTAGAACAGCTGGCTGTGAAGCAAGCATCGGTTCGAATTTCGATTCCACACATTGTACCGAAAGGCAGTGATCAAAATGCTACGCATCATGAAAAGAAAATGGAAAAACTTTGAGGTCACAGTGCCAGATTTCGAAAAGGCAAACTGAAAGACCATGAACGTTGAATACAGGAAGGAAAATGCCGAAACGATGAAGAACAAGACGATCGATTTTGGTGACTTTGTTGGAGTGAAGTGCCAGTGGCGGTCGCGCCTTCGGGCGATGTCGACCGGGTAGCCGCCGAAGCGACGAAAATGTCGGTAGCATTGGACGTTTTTGTCGATGATTGGCCCGACTTTCCAGCTATACTTTTTTAGATTGGCCATTGTAGAAACTGGAATTAAAGAAGAGTCGATGTAAAGTTGTCGAAAGTTTCATTGGAACTGACGTGTGGTAATGTGTTAGGCTTTAGTTTCCAAGGAATCGTTGACGTCAGCAAAGGCCGTACATGGTTTTCAGAAATAGAGTGGGAGTGGTTTTTCCTTATAATTGTCGAATGTGCATAAAACGTAATGATTTTTACAGTAGTAATTGGGCTGTTCTGACCTTGTTTTGTGGGGTGTCCACTTGCAAGCTACTTGTGCCTTTAGAAAAAGGATGGTAAATCTATTACGTTATCCTATGCGATTGATTAACAAACTTTGGAGTACGTCTGCTTTGGATATGATTCAAACTTGTGTTATTAAAACTGCCAAAGTTCGACGTCAAAAAATGAAATATCAAATGATTACGTAGCTTCAGTTTACCTTATGGATTTGCCAGAGGTCCATTACAAAAATATCAAAAGTACATTTTTTTTGCAGGACAGATGAAAAACAACGGGATATTTCTATTAAAAAAGACAAAGCATGTGTAACATTACAATACTAGCTGCTCAGAATCCACTTTTGCAGACCAACGAACGTCAAATCGTTTTGAAGAGCTTGCCAGGCAGCGCTACTCCTGTTTCAAGTTGAACGTTTTCAAGACAACGACTCTTCTTAAAAGATGAAAAAATACACACCGATTGAACTTGACGATGTGGTACACACCGTTTTATTCTGTAGGATAAATTTTCTATTTTTGAATATCGTCCAATCCAGCTATGTATACCGTTGTACCAATCGTGACCTCTTCCATCTCTGCACATGTTTTTCCGACATTAGCGAAGTCTACCTCTACAGCATTCATGTAGATACTTCAACTGGAAAAGAATTCCGCGAGCGAGTCTGGTGGAGGGAAAAATCTTCAGCAGCATTCGTAATTCTGCGAAATTACGAACGTAGAGCTCCCGAATGTTTCAGACAGCATATTAAAACACAAGTTGGTCCACAGGAGTTGCCGTTTGAAGCAGATTGTCCAGCATGGCTCCGTCTTATATGAAGGACTCCGAGACATTTGCGTATATTCAGAGCTTTCAGGCAGTAGTGATTCGAGCTTGCTACTGGTCGATCAACCTTCCAGGCAAAGCTTCTAGCCACGAATGTCAAAAAATTCTCTTTTCAAAGATGTTTGTCTTTGGACACTTGTTCTTACAGCCGATCTTAAAGTTGGGTGTAAAAAGCCTCCCAAAGAACCAGGTCTGTGTGACTGCATAAATGAACATGTTAGGGAGAAACAATTTATACAATCTTGGCTAACGAAACCAATCAAGCATTCATTCCGAACATCGTGGACTCTGGAACAACGAACGTCATGATAATTTAGTAAGCGGCCAAACCGGAGATCTTGAAACGCAAGCCGTAGTGCTTAAGTAAAAAGCAATGTATCTCGGCCAAATGAGATCGTACAGGCTTCAAAAAATTACCAGACGGTAGAAGACGTTAAGACGCGTCTAAGTTTTGGAATTACTAAGCTCAGCCGACTTCGAAGACTGCAGAACCGTCCAGTATTGGTTGTGTTTTCAACATTTTGGCATCCAGCTCAAGAAAGAAATTGGCCAGATTCTTTAAAATTTGTACAAAGATAGTCCTTAGCATTGGGTACATTCTCAAAAAAGTCTGATCGATTTTCTGATGAGCATTTTTGCACGAGATGCTCGGCAAGAACTTCGGCGTCAATTGCGGTTCCGGAGTTGGACCTCTGGAGCCACTCAAGAATCTGATTTTTTCAAAAGGCACCATAAGGATGAAAACACATGTGTACGCGGCTTTTGACTTTTTGCAAGTATTGTTAGGTCTCCGGATGTCGAAGCTATTTAACTTCGAAGATGTTTTGTCTTGGAATTTTCGGAGGCCCACTTTGGACATATGGTTCAGCATATTTGGATCTACCTTGGACCTAACATGGGTAAAATAAAACGGGCTATCACTTCAGCCCAAAATTGGACATAAAAATTTCTGAAGGTCGAATTCTACTGCGGGAGATATTGAAACTGCAAATGATATATTTTTTCGAGAACTCAAAAAGGTTTAAACCCTGTATCATGGCCAGCGAAGTCTACTACCTTCAACTGTTTCAACTGCTATACTTCAGGTTATATCACAGCAAGAAAGTCATCATACTAGAAGATGGGAAGGGTGAAATCAATCCTACAGACAAATAGATCCCTGCCACAAATAAAAAAATTATTCTACTAATAAATTTTCACTTTTCAAGTTCGATGAATGATCTTGAGTTTAAATGTAAATAAGCTGTCAAAATACGTTTCGGCTCTCCAATTGTTACTAGCATCTCCGACGTCACACTACAATGTGGCGGTAATTTACGGTCTTTGGTATTGCCGGTCTCCGAAAAAACTGTTTGCAAATTTAGCGATGCAGTCTTGGTTCGTTGTGTAGATCTAACTAAGTTTTGATCATAAAAGAGTTGTTTGGATACTAGCTGTTTTATTGAACGGCCTGCGGTTATTTCCCACCCACCACCTTAGTAGTATATAGTTTTGCTTTTGATTTCTCAGTATCAGAACGGCGCTATTATTTATAGGGCGCACTAGCCTTCGGAAAAAGGAGAAAGAAATTCTGATGGACGGCATCCTACTTACCCCTGTTCTTGAAAAGGTGAGAGAGAGGGAAACCATAACCAACGAAAAGTGCATGAAGAATGCACCATGATGCTGCAAAAATGCAGGAATAACGGATCAGAGATAGTTGTTGAGTGCAAATAAACCTTGCAACTGCCTAATTTGCTCGTATAGTATTTAAAGTATCAGTATAATTTTAAATAATTCTAGTCTGAACAGAAAACGACTTTCAGCCTCGCATGTTTACGCTCTGCCTCTCAGAATGAAAACCACGCGAACAGTATTGAAAAATATGGCGCCAGTGTAGCGGAGGAGAAACGTGGAATCAATTTTCTTGTAATTGCCAACCGTGATTCCCACAGGTCGGCAGCATTTCAGTTTCTTTAACAAATACTTTCTCTTTTCACTTTCTCCTTCGCCGAGTCCGTCAGATGGCGCTGTTAAACACTCAGAAAACTTGATTTTTCGTAGAATCTGAGCGGAATATTTTTGTAGCAAGTACAGTTGTCCATACACTGTACAAATGCATATAGTCGGAACCACCACCAAAACGAGAGCAAAAACAATCAAGAAGAAACCCATCAAGTGATGATATTCAATGACAACCGCGAAACCTGCGACACCTGTCGGCAAGAAGCAACAAATGATTAAACCGATGTCAACGCCGAAAACGCGGTTGAACGATTTAACGAGATACTGAAATCCCAAATATTTGTTGATTTGCTTCTCAATGTCCTCCAAAGTCAATGGTTTCTTCCGAGCTTTTAAAGCTGAAACGATGTCGGTGATGCCGCTTAACATTAGCATTTGTCCGCCGCCAATCGGAACCATAGCCGCAACGACATGTATCGAAAAAATTGTGGATTCGAAAATCACCCCGAGAATCAACAGTGCGATTTTCAAAAGACCTTCTGTCCTTGGCAATAAAGAGAAGACGTATTGAGGTGAGTTCGGATGAACAAGAAAAAGAACTGCCGCCGCCGGAAGCACCATAACGGCAATGTATTCGAACGTGATGGAGAAATGTTGGATGAAATTGCCGTAAGAACGGAACTTGTTTCCCTATAAACAATAGCAATAATTGTAAGATAAGCCTTTGAAGTGTAAGTTGTCGAATTTTGGCTTACACATGTAGAACAGTTGGCTGTGAAGCAAGCATCGGTTCGAATTTCGATTCCACACATTGTATCGGAAGGCAGTAACCAAAACCATACACATCATGAAAAGAAAATGGAAAAGCATCGAAGTCACAGTGCCAGATTTCGAAAAGGCAAACCGAAAGACCAAGAACGTTGAACACACCAAAGAAACTGAGGAAGCTATGAGGAAGGAACAAACAGATTTCGGTTTTTTCGTTGGAGTGAAGTGCCAGTTGCGATCGCGCGTTCGGGCAATGTCGACTGGGTAGCCTCCAAAGTGACGAAAATGTCGGTAGCCCTGCACGTTTTTGTCGATTATTGGCGGGATTTTCCAGCGATACTTTTTTAAATCGGCCATGGCGGGAATCGCAAGCGAGAAGGAATCAATGTGAGGCTCTTAGAAGTTTCAGTGCAACTGACGTGTGTTAGCTTTTAGTTTCCAAGGAACCGTTGACGTCAGCTAAAGCCGTACATGGTTTTTGGAAATTGAGTGGGAGTGTTTTTCACGTATAATTACCGAATATGCAGGGAATTCGTATTGGTTCAGTTTGATGCCCAATAAAGCACCTATATTAGTGCCTTTCGGGGAAAAAACCGTTGATGTTAGGTATCCAATGCAGCCCATAAGAGTCCATGTTTTCATGAAACTTGATTTGGATGTGCTTCCAAAATATCCAAAAATTAATTGAATGTTGCCGCTCTTTTACACGTGTCCCTGTCCGGTACCTGCCAAATTATTTCTGTATAATCAATAACTATATTTTTAATTGAGTAAACAAAAAATTTTCAACATATTTTTTCAAGATGGAGGTGGAGAATTTACGACGGACTTCTGAGGATGAAAATCACGCGGACAGTATTGAACAAGATGGCGCCAGTGTAGCGGAGGAGAAACGTAGAATCAATTTTCTTGTAGTTGCCAACAGTGACGCCTACAGGCCGGCAGCATTTCAGTTTCTTCAACAAATACTTTCTTTTTTCACTTTCTCCTTCGGTGAGTCCGTCAGATGGCGCTGTTAAACACTCGGAAAATTTGATTCTTCGCAGAATCTGAGCGGAATATTTTTGTAGCAAGTACAGTTTTCCATACACAGTACAAAAGCAAATGGCTGGAACCACCACCACGACAAGAGCAAATGCGAGCAAGAAGAAGCCCATCAAATGATGATAAGCAATGACAACGGCGAAACCTGCGACACCTGTCGGCAAGAAGCAACAAATGATCAAACCGATGTCAACGCCGAAAACGTGGTTGAACGATCGAACGAGATACTGAAATCTCAAGTATTCGTTGATTTGCTGCTCAACGTCCTCCAAAGTCAACGGTTTTTTGTGAGCCCGTAGAGCCGAAACGATGTCGATGAGGCCGCTCAAAATCACCATTTGTCCGCCGCCAATCGGAATTATCGCAGCGACGACAAGGATCCAAAAAAGAAGTGATTCGTAAATTGCGCTGAGTAGTAACAGTGCAATTTTCAGGAGGCCTTCGGTTTTTGGTAATAGAGAGAAGACGTATTGAGGTGAGTTGGGATGAAGTAAGAAAAGGATTCCCATCGCTGGAAGCACCGCAACGGGCATGTGTTCAAATGTGAGTGAGAAGTGCTGGATGAAGTTTCCGTATGAGTTGAAGAGGCCAATTTCTTTCCCTATAAACAGTTTTCACAAAAAACCTTTGGAATATAAGTTTTTTAATTTTGACTTACACATGTAGAACAGTTGGCTGTGAAGCAAGCATCGGTTCGAATTTCGGTTCCACACATTGTAACGAAAGGCAGTGATCAAAATGCTACACATCATGAAAAGAAAATGGAAAAACTTTGAGGTCACAGTGCCAGATTTCGAAAAGGCAAACTGAAAGACCATGAACG
>JAQGBJ010004537.1:0-10060 GCA_034698345.1 Sphaeridia pumilis | reverse complement strand
GACGATCGCTATCTGCTTCAATTTCGTCGTGCACATGTAAACAAAACAACATTGACAAGAAAATCTCGTGGAGTGACCTTTAGACTCTGTGCTCTTTCAAGAGAAAGCCAAAACAAACGGTCAAAGTTCAGAAAGCGTTGGTTCAAACTGTAATTCTGAAGTCATTTATACTGCTTAGGTAAGGTTTCGTGGCCATTTGAAATCAAAACATTGGATAATGTGAAATGAAGCTTACAGAGAAAACAACCTTTGGAGAGCATGTCCTAATTACAAGAAATTTTTGTTTTCAGGACTAAAGGATCTATCAAAATCAAAATCATTCAAAATGTCTCGCATAACTCCATTACTGTGTAAGTTAATAGCTGTGAAATGCAATCCAAATGTTTAAATTTGCAAGTCCCTACCTGAGATTTGGTAATTTTTCTTTCAGCTACTGTTGGAGTTCTCAGACGTGCCGTCGTCCAGCCGGCATTATGTAGGAATTTTAGCGTCGTCGCGGAATTATCTGAAGGCCATGAAATGCTTCGGAAGACTGTAAGAGACTTTGCTGACCAGGAACTGAAGCCAATTGCAGGTCAACTGGATAAGGAACACAAGTACCCTAAAGAGCAGGTAATTGACTACTGATTTTGTCATGAATTTCACAGCAACGTCAGGTCATAAAGGTTTCATTGTCATTTGCAGGTACTCAAGATGGGAGAGCTTGGTCTTATGGGAATCATGACACCAGAAGAGCTTGGCGGTTCGGGTATGGACTACTTGTCGTATGCTATCGCTATGGAGGAAATATCCAGGTTTGCTAACGCTCAATATTGAGTTTCGAAAAAGGATTCCTTGCTAACAGGAATTTTCTTTATTGCAGAGGCTGCGCCTCCGCTGGTGTAATTCTGAGCGCTCATAATTCATTGTACCTGTCGCCTATCTTGAACTTTGGAAACAAGGAGCAAAAGGAAAAGTTTGTTCAAGGATTTACTTCTGGGGAACGTATCGGTTGTTTTGCTCTCAGTGAACCAGGTATGAAAGGGTTGGACAATAAGTTTTTTAACCAAGGCGGAAAATCGAATTTCAACACGCTTTATCATTAGGTAACGGCAGCGACGCTGGGGCAGCATCAACAATGGCAAAGGAGACTCCAAACGGTTACATCCTCAACGGTACAAAAGCGTGGATCACCAACTCTTTCGAAGCTGAAGGTGTTGTAGTCTTTGCTACGACAGACAAGTCCAAGAAGCACAAGGGAATTAGTGCCTTCGTTCTTCCTAAGAACACCAAAGGAGTCTCTTTGGGCAAGAAGGAAGACAAGCTTGGTATCCGAGCATCATCTACCTGCAATGTTATCTTTGAGGATGCCGAAATCCCTAAGGAATGTCTCCTCGGTGAACCTGGAATGGGCTTCAAGATTGCAATGAAGACTTTAGGTTAGTGAAGTTTAGATGAAAAACAAAACTTCAGTGAGTGGTGTACAACAAATTCTGCTGCGCTTTTCAGATGGTGGTCGTATTGGCGTTGCCGGGCAAGCCCTTGGAATTGCTCAAGCAGCTTTTGAATGTGCAATTGATTATGCTGATAAGAGGAAAGCTTTCGGAACAACGATCTTGAAGTTGCAATCCATTCAGAACAAGTTGGCGGACATGGCTCTCAGGCTAGAATCAGCAAGATTGTTGACATGGAGGGCCGCTGCTTTGGCTGATGCCAAAAAGCCTTATACAAAGGTAAATACTTCACAGTTATAATGACCAGGGCATCAAGCGTGCAAGCTGCAAAATTCTTATTCACATTTAACATTTTCTCTTGCAGGAAGCTGCTATGGCCAAACTGGCTGCCAGTGAAGCCGCCACCTTTGTCTCACATCAAGCCATTCAGATTCTTGGAGGAATGGGATACGTATCAGATATGCCTGCCGAGCGTCACTACAGAGATGCCCGTATCACAGAAATCTATGAAGGAACTTCTGAAATTCAGAGACTCGTCATTGCTGGTTGTCTTACCAAAGAATATTTGTAAACCATTCGGTTGATGATTGATAATCTTGTTTCGTGTCCCATGTACGGAATCCAATCTATCCTTCCTGTTTTCCGACGAAATATTAAGTTTGATAGACTCAGGAATAAATTGTTTGAAAATTCAACCATGTTCTGCGATAATCTACTCTAAAGGAATAGTTTTCCCTGCTTTTTCCCTAGCCGTCGTCTTGCTTGAGACTAAATGCCGCGAATCATCTTCGCAGAGCGAATTTCAAATTCAGTCAGCGAAATGACAAAATCGCACGTGCATGAATTGTTGAAGTTTCGGGTCGACTTTTTCGTCTATAATAATAGTATATATTTCATAAAATTTTGAAATGGGAATGAAGGTGAGCAGAAAAAAAGTTCTTAAGTCGTTGTATTCCACTACAGGTTCAGAATTTTATTAACATCAAATTCTGGTTATATAGTTTGGGCAGGAACACCAAAACTGAACCGGTTTGATTTTGAGCCTTCTAAAATGCATCGGAACCAACATTATGGCTTCAACAATATCAGTACAGAGCCTATCTTGCACTGAACTCGCCGATAAAGTTGTAGGAAATCCAGAACCTTCCGTATCACCACTGGAGCTTCCCAAAACGCTAAACGAAAAATTGGGCTTCAGTTCTTCTGGATCCTTTCCGCCAAACCCTGTCGATTCTTCAGTTACTGAATTTTTCGTTTCCACGGGCCTGCCAGCAGAATCCTTGTCGTACATTATTGAGTTGAAGAATTCTACAGTACATTTTACCGGTCAGAAGAAGACGTCTATTTTAGCTGCGTCTAAGCAACTATTGGACGTTTGGTTGAAGAGTGACCTGTGTGCTGAAGCTTTAGTGCGATTTTCCATTTTTCCATCTACCATAACCCAGGTGAGTTTCATGTTACTTAATGCGTTTTGTTCTGACAAACGAGCGAGTTTATCCGCAGCAGTTAGCGCGTGTTCCGTTACCCAAGTTTACAGCAACTTTTGTTTTCTGATGGACCCGTGAAGACATCCCATTTTAGTCGAAGTCTGTTTGCGCTTCCGGACCTTTTCCAGCTTCCTCGGGACTATTTTCTGAAGCATGTATTAACGGAGTGTTTACTGGCGGCGACAGTGCTAGCTGAGCTTGTTAAACGGGAACAGTATGCAGCGGAGATCAAAACAACGCATCTTGCTGGCTTCATCGACCGAACATTTATACGCTACTTTACAGATCAAGAACATTTGCTTCTCTACTTTGACACGGAGAATGAATTTCTAAAAGAAGAAGAATGGAATCCCTTCGTCGACTTCATAATTCAAGCTTCGGAAACTGCTTCCAAATGTTTCATCCTCAGAAGACTGCTGGGCAAGATCTTCCTTGGATTGACGCCAATGTCGCAGCTGAAGTTAGCAAAGATTTTGTTTCTTACAGAAGCTTTCTTTGAATCGTAAGTGTAGCACTCAGTTTCATTCGACTTAATTCATCCATTCTGTGTATTGATTACCTTGGTTTTCCTCAGCTCTGCATCAATCTTGTTGATACCACCTGAAGACTACTTCACTATCGCTTCCTGGAAGCGAACATTACTGCAGTCTTTACCACTTAAGAGCCGTATCTTACACCCCAACTTTTACTCAGCTTGGGCAAAGTTCGTCTTCAACCAAACCAAGCTTAAAAAGTCAGAAATCGTCCAAACTCTTGCTGAAGAATGGGAAAAGTTGATGAAAAGCACTGTGATCGACATCCCGACTATTCTTGGCCTCTCAACCGCGCTGATAGCCTTGGCCAAGATCATGAAGTCAAGTGAATCCGACGAACAACTGGATTACATCGTCAAGATCTTTGAAAGCGTGAGCTATGCCCTCGGCACTACCAACACTGATAAGCAAGCTTGTGGAATGGCTTGTGGCCAAGTCTTTGCGGATTTGTACCAACCGGTAATAGTAAAAGGAACTCCGTCGGAGCCCAAGGATTCTGCCATACCAAAGCCAGAAGAACCGGAGAAGAAGCAAGGACCAAGTTTGAAGTTTGAGTCTAAAAATCCAATTTTCTTGAAGCTTACGTCATACTATTACGGGCCGGAAGCTCAGGTCACTAGTGTGGCAGCTCCAAAGCGAAGATTACAACCTCGGAACATGATGCTGGATCTAAGTGCATATGATAGTGATGATGACATGCCAGGAGAAAGCTCGGATGAAGAAGAAGTTCCGACTGCTAAATCCAAGTTCGAGCCGTACGATTTGAGTAACGACACACCTCTGAACGACGCGTTGGGGAACTTGAAGTCTGTAACGGATAAGAAAATGCCAGTGTACTTTAGCAACATTCTGGAAATCATGATAGAAGGAGCTACAAGCAGTAAGGATGAAGGTGTTGTACAAGTACTCAAGCAGATAGCTGTCATGCGGATACCAGTGTTGCTGTATAAGAAACAGAGAGTTGATTCAAGTGTTGCTGAACAACTTGCACGGTAGGAACCAGCATAACATCAATGAACGTTCAGTTGTTTGGATCATTCTGATGTATCTCTATTTATTTTAGGGCGCTGATCGAGCTAGACGCCACCACAATTTTGGAAATTCCTATTATATGTGGTCTGTACGAATTCGGCAAGGAGTATCCAACTGAAGTATTCAACTTGTTTGGCAAAATCACGTTCGACAAAGACAGCTACGCCGTTGGTCACCGTATCTCGATTCTCGCCAGAATGTATGAAGTGGTTCAGCTTTTATCAAGACAAAAGTGTTTTTCCTGCTTCACTGAAATCACCGGAAGAGTTGATCGGCTTCTGAACAAGATTTACGCTGGATTCATGTCCGAATACATGTTACCAATGAGATCCGTTTGGAAGTGCCGGAATTGTATCAAGGTTGAAGGAATTCCAACTTCAAAAAAGCCAGAACCGGTTGATGCTTCTAAAGCAAATAAAAAGTCTGAAGACAAAAAGAAGCTGCTCACTTGGAGAGAGATTGTGGATCAGAGAATCGCAGCCAAGACACGGCGGTTTGCTTCTAAGAGACAGGAAGTTGCCAAAATCGAAGACGTTTATTCTGCAAGGCTCGTGCCGCCCATCTGGGCATCCATCGCCAATCGGTTGCTCAGCCATACTCCCTACTTGATACATACAAAAGAAGCTGAAACGCTGTCAGCGGATCTGTTTACAGCTCAAGCTTTTCGGGTGCTAGGAAGCGTAATAATGGGAACGTCTGGTATTTACTGCCCACATTACCGTAGTCTTGCTGCTCAAGGTATGTTCGGTTTCGCGTAATCATAAATATTTGAATTATTTCGAGTCTAAAAGCATATTACTAACTAATTTGCTTTCATTTTCTAGCGGCTGAACTCGTTAACACTTACGTTGACCACAGAGATGCTCATGTCCGACGCTCCGTCCTGTCGCTCCTTGGCCTAGTTGTTGCTACAGCAGAAGGAAAGCACTTTGCCGTCGCTGAATTCGAAAACGCTGGAACTTTTGAGAAACTCAAGACTGTTAGCGCAAAAGAGACTGATGAAGATATCAAGAAGTTGTTTAACAACATTGAGAATATTGTAGCTGCTTCCGCAGTTGTTCAGCTAGGACAAATGATGCTTGAAGAGCAAGGGCCAGAGATCAAATTCAAAATTTAGCATGCTCATATTTTTTCTTCCGTGTATTCTTTAAAATGTTCCAGAACGCAACATAATTTCTACGAATAATATCGCATGAAATAGCAAATGAACCTCTGTAATCACTCTGCGCGGATAAGCTCGCTCCTTAAATTAGTTATGGTGAAATCCAAAGAAAACTAATCAGTTTTTATATCTTGCAGTTTAACTATAACTAGTCAACAATGCTGCAACAATCCCGATCAGCCGTGCTGAAGACCAGACAGACTTGGAATCAAGTCCAACGCCTGCCCATAACATCATGGAAGTCAGAAGAAGAAAAAGAAAGACTCCGCAACAGTGTCGTGCCTCAGCCGCCACATAAACGAAAGCCGTTGGTGATACCTGAACTGCCCTACGAATGGCCCTTTCCTGACTTCAGAGAACCTCAGCGCTGGTGGCATCTCAAGAGCCGATTTTGCGTATGGCTCATTGGGTCTTGGGGTAGATTTATACTAAGTGAGTCATTTAACTGTCCTGTTTTCTCCACAAAATTATTCGAAATTCGAACTATCTTAATATATTTTGATTTGGCAGCAAAACTGAATACACTGCACACCAACAACCTACAGATGTTGAACGATGCCATTTACAAGCGCCTGCCAGGAGTTCCCTTGATCACAGTCGCCAACCACGAATCATGTTTAGATGATCCAGCTTTAATCAGTACGTGATTCATTCCCTTAAGTTTTAAACTCTCAGCCAGTAGTATTCAGTACACTGTATGATTGATTGTTTCCAGGTTGTTTAATGTCCTACAGTCAACTTCTCGACCAAAAGAATATGCGTTGGGCCCTTGCTGCCCACGATATTTGCTTCATGAAGAAACACCATGCATGGCTAATTTCTCACGGCAAATGCGCCCCTATTGTACGAGGCATGGGAATTCATCAACGTGGCATAGATTTCTCCATCGAACGGCTTAAAGAAGGCTCCTGGTTTCACATTTACCCGGAAGGCGGCATCAATCTGGAAAGGCAGGGCCTTTACAGGTTGAAATGGGGAATAGGACGTATTATTTCTGAACTTGACGTTGTTCCGATGGTGATACCCTTTTGGCATGTTGGTAAGTAATTTTTCCGTCTGCACTATTACCTTTATTTAAACGTTTGAAACTAACATAATTTTCTAAACTTCTAGGTATGCAGAACGTTCTACCCAACTGGCCGCCGTATTATCCAAGAAAAGGAAAGAAGATATTTATCAACGTAGGACAACCCATAGATTTAACAGACTTGATTGCTGACCTGAAACGTAGAAATGCGAGTTCGAAAGAAAAGCGAAAAGCTATAACTGACTGTATACAGGAAAAAATGGCAGAGTTAAGGCTAGAAACGTTAGAGTTGGCGAATGCCGTTGGTATTGATACTGTTAGTGACGAGCCTGAGCCGAAAGTATCTTGATAATAGCTATAGATCCTAGGACAGTATTTCTAGACTTTGTTGTTGCTAGTATAAGTACAAGTACAACCACAAGCTTTAATTGTTATAGCCCTCGGTTTTGCTTCAAATATCGATCTTACAATCAAAGAACCCCAATGTTTATCCAATGCCCATGAGCATTGTCAAGAGAAAGTCAATAAGAAAGTATCGGAACTTGCGCCCTGATTTCTTGGTTTCTATGGCTACATTGACTTATTCATATACCCGGAACCGGCATTTTCTGAAGATTCTGAACCCGTCAATCTCGAATTCACATTCTTGCTAAAATTTAGAAACACCTTTCATTAAATATGGCGCCCAGAAACCCTGTAGAGCTAAAAACGAAATTGCGCATCACCAGCGCCCTCTCCAAGACCAAAATGGAGTCCAAACTCATAGCTCGGCATACATCAAGATTCCTCGATTATTACGCTGACCAGAAGATCGACGTTCTTCCTACTGACATCGGCCCGGTTGAGCAGCTCATACAAGAGGTGAAGAGGTCAGATTCTCAAGACTTTGGCAACAAAATCAGTCTCTTTCGCAATAAAAGTGCTGATTCCCGGAACCGTAATCTGTTAATGCATTTGGCTGGCAAAGTGCCCTTACGAAGCCCTCAAATGAGCAGTTTGCACAAGACTGAGCCTGGTGGAAAGCCTCATGAGGAGGAGCTTAAGGGGCTCATTTTGTCAATGAAGTCGCAAGATCTTGAAGAAATCGAAAGCTGGATTTTGGCGTAAGTCAACATTTAAACGATTCATGTTCTGGTTTGTGATGCTATTGACAAAATTTCAAATTCTAGAGATTGTTCGATCCATGAGCTGAAATTACCCTTTGGAATCCCAGACGAACTTCAATTTTCCAACGACTCTTCTGAAATCCCCAACGAATCTCTAATCGACCGACTCGAATCAGCCAACGACAGATTCATGTTTCTGGACGGCAAATACCACTCAAAGCTCGACCAAGTTTCCTCTCAGCTTGAGGATAACAAAGCTGAGTTGACCAGCAACTGGCCCGTTTCCGAAACTGCATTGCTGTTCAAAGTAACCGAAAAGCTGAGATCGAGTGCAGTCCGAAATGGAACGTTGAAATCTGAAGTTTACCGGAAACTGTTTCCAGGCAAGTCAGAAAATGAGGTGATCCGCCAGAGCTACTTGCTCCAGGTAAATTTGGCCCTTGGAAAAATACACACTTCATAAAATTGACCTTTTTGACACTTTTTTTGCTTACAGGTCAAACAAGTCCTTGAAGAAAAGCGGCAGAACGTGATCCACGACTGGATCCGAGGAAAAGGTGAACTTCAGAGAACCATCGAGTGCGAATGGGCTCAAGACGAAAAAGAGCGCCGAAAATCTTCAATTCTTTCCAAGGCCCTTAAAACCCAGCAACGCAAATGCATCCTTTTGACGGCCAAAGTCCTGCAGGACTCGAAAGTCCGCACAGAATCCCAACAACATCTAATGGACATGTCGCAATCAATTCGGAAAGAGCGCGAATTGCAACAACAAAAAGAAGCTTGGAGACAGAGTCGCCATCTCGAGCGCGTCAAGCAACTAACGGAGCAGTTCCAGCAAGAGAAGAGCGAGGCGACTACAGACGCCATCGAGCGGCAGTTGCAGCAACTGAAGCTGAACGAGGAAGTGAGGAAAATGGCTCTCAAGGCTGCGAAGCCAAGAGTGCAGTACCGGAAGAAGATGCTTGAGGAGCGGCGTGAAAATTCAAAAAAAGAGCGCGAACAAGAAGCGCTGGAGCAAGCAAAACGGAGAGAACAGTTGGAGGCCAGCAAATACAAGGTGGAGTTGGAGTACGATGCTTCGAACGTTTTTGGCGATACAGTGGTAAGAAACTGCTGTTTTCATGAGCTTTTACTCCAAGGGAACTTCTGAACTAACAATGTATTTTTCGATCAACTTCAGGCCTCACAAATGCGCCGCGCCGAAGTTCAAAGCAGACTTCGAACTCTTGCGGAGCATCAGAACGACATGGCTCGCTTGTTCTCCGAAATGTACTCGTACACTTCAGACGCTGTTCTTCGGGATAAACGAGCCAGACTCGAGCAGAAACTTCGAGAGTCGGGTTTGATCGAATCTTCATATGCTCGGCAAGTACTCAAAGCGATGGAGCCGGAAGTGAAGCCTCATTTGAAGACGCAGATTCAACTGTGTGGACAAGATTGATCGATATTCGATCTAGTTGTTTAAGCTAATTAAATGTGTGTTCAAGATTCTATCGGTTCAATTAATAAGCTAATTGATTACATGGAAGTAGAACGTATTATCGAAACTACGGAGCTAAAGTTGCACTACATTGTTTTTCAAAAATGGCGCTAACTTTAAAATCGCTCTTCGCTCCCTTCTCCTTCCTCGTCACTGGTTTCAGCCTCCTCCAGTTCAGCTGGACTTCGTCAAAATCCTCAACACTTGCCTATATCCCTTGCAGTCTCCCGTTTCTCTCCGTATTTTGGAACCTCTTCATTTTCTCCAGCAGCTTTTTGGTCCCGTTCGATTTCTACGCTTTCTTCTACTCCAGGATACTTTCATCAACGGCAACCCCGGGCAAAGTCGCCAATTTTATCGTCATGAAAAGCTCGTCCAGTGTAACCTTCTTGACCTTCTTCCCACTGGTCTTCATCAACTTCATCTTCCGGAACCGCATCTGCAAGCCCTGGAACCGCTTCGCCGAATTCTTCGATTCTCTCGCGATCGCCCCAGGCTTCGCCGATGCGCATCGAAGAATCCTTCGACGC
This sequence comes from Sphaeridia pumilis, assembly GCA_034698345.1. Classification (NCBI taxonomy): domain Eukaryota; kingdom Metazoa; phylum Arthropoda; class Collembola; order Symphypleona; family Sminthurididae; genus Sphaeridia; species Sphaeridia pumilis. The sequence continues at coordinate 270 of JAQGBJ010004537.1, read as the reverse complement.
GCACGCTCGAAACTCGCGATGGTTTCCATAGTTTTTGGCGTTGGTTGGACTATACAGATTTCCATGTATTTCTTCATTTCCCCTCTCGCTGAACGAAGCTGGACCACTTTTTTTCAATCGCTCCCTCAAATCTACCACCAGTTTTGGCCCACAGCAGTTCCGGTTCTTGGAATGCTCCTCAGCACTGTTCTTGACCTGTGGGCTGAAATATTCCACCTTTTTGAAACCCTGGTCCCTGCGCAGGTTTGCATCGAGAATCAAAGCAACGTC
>JAQGBJ010004536.1:0-10061 GCA_034698345.1 Sphaeridia pumilis | reverse complement strand
ATTCTGGAAAACTACAATAATCAAGAGCCTATCAATCACACGTCTTTTCACTCTCGTGTCTCTTGCTCGAATCCAATATTACCAGGCTGTGCAAGCCCAAACATGAAACATACTTACGCTTAAATCTACAGGATTGACATATGGAACAGTCTGCCTCCAGTCTTGACTACATAAAACCAAAACGTTTCAAACCTTCCCTATCATACATAATCCTGCATCGATATCAAACATACAAAACTGGCATATTTCTAACAAGCGCAAAACTCCAGCGATTCTCATGTCCGACTTCGTTCGAATGCATGGACAAAGACGTTAAGGAAAAATTGACAACGAATTTGCAACTGAAACTTGCCCAACACACAACTAATGTTTAGTTCTGCAAAAAATCTATAAGTTCAAGCAAATATATGTTGAAAATAATCTTCTTCAAATTTCAATAAATATTATTCAGCAAAAATCTAGATCGATTCACCTTCATAATCTGTATTTTTTGGGATACATTTGGGAAATATTTTACACTTAGGTCAAGCCGACGTTGGTCTGATAATTGTCGTTAGTCAAGGGCAGTTCATCCTGCATTCGTCGGCCGATATTACATGCAGTAACAGCTAATGAAATTATTAACGTTGATGAAGCAAAAATATCAGTACAACTGATGCAGCAAAAAAAAGATTTAGGTGCAAGCAAAATGCATAATGTTATGCCGACTCGTCGTATTTTATTCATTGAAAAAGTTGCAAGTTCTGTATTTTTAACTAAGCCTCGGATTATCACTAAACTACATAATGTTAGTACGCGGCTGTTAAAAGGTTACTGATATACAACTGTTACGCAACTTCTGTTTGGGTGTCTGCGGCGATGGGAGTGAATAGTTTTCCTGGGAGGATAATGGAGAGATGAGGTTGCAATTTTTTCGCAAATCTTCCTCACTTTTACAAATGAGAAGTGTTTGTTGACGCCATGTAACAGTTTACCGTGAGACAGCTGCTGGTTAGAAAACATTCAGCTACAATTGTTGCAATTTTACAATATATATGTATATACTTTACAATTTATTCTTGTGAATCGCCAATAGTTTAAAATTTAGTCTGTCAGATTTATCTGTGATAAGTAAGTGCCAAGTGTTTCTTCAAAAAAAGTTTTGAGCTCGGCCTGAGGAAACTTGTTGTCCGCAAAAATTTTTCACCGGATTTTTTAGTGAAATAAAAATGGGGCTTCCCAGTGACCCATTTATTGAGTTTTTGAAAAAGCGCTCTGAGAAAATTCAATATAATTTGGATCTCAAAGATGACCTGCTTTTGATGTTGCGTAATTGTGGATACATTCAGGAATATGACTATCACGAATTTGTATGTTGCGCTCATAGCCAATTTTGTTCTGTTTATTATGGAACCCTACGAAGTAGGGGGACATTATGGAAAGGAGGTGAGCTTTCTTGTGCCATATTTAACTTCCGCAGTTTGTACATTTAGCGGTACTACAGCGGCATGTTAAATAGGCCACTTTGTGAGCTCTTTCATCTCTATTGGTTTTGGTTTGCGAATTCCTTTCCGTTCAGGAGATATAAAGGAATTCGCAAATCTGTACTTTTCCATATGTGAAAGGTACGAACCGGCATTAAGGGGTAAGAGGAAGCAGGTGATGGGGAAAGATGCGAACCGGCATGAAGGGGCATCCAAGAACCAAGAGCGACGAGTCCGTTCAAAAGGCCGGTAGTGCATATTGTTGGGCTTGGTGAGACGAGGAGCAAACGGTGCCAGCAGCACAGAACTCCTTGGGCCCTGGAGGGAAACATCAAAGTACGAGCGGAGTTGGGTGAGTGAAGGAGCAAATAGTGCCAGCAGCAAAGAGCTCCTTGGGCCCTGGGGGGAAGTTTTATTTCAGTCAATGATTGCACTGCTCGGATACTGCCTGGATTTGATAATTAAGATCGAAGTTCAGACATATGAGATCAATACAATGCAATTGGGTAAAATAGGGTTTTTGTGAAGTTTTGGTTTACCAACAACAAGCACAAGTAAGGTACAATGTTGTAATGCGGGCGCTTGTTTGCTCGCTAACTCTGTTTTCTGAGGTTGACAAAACCTAGAACGTTGATAAATATAATTATCCTGGTTTGCTCATTTAAATTAGTTAATCTACTATTCATATTTGCGGATACAAAATTGAGCTAATGATAACACAGTGGACGTGAGAGCTGATAACCAAGCCGAAGCGTTTACCACAAAAGACTAGCTACACCTGGAGTCTTCATGACGCAACACTTTTGACAGTTTGATACACACTTTACTGACCATTCATGCGTAAACACGGTTACAGAATATTGTTACTTGGCTACAAAAATGGCAACTAATTACAATAGCTGTCTTAAAAATGCACCTACTGGCAGCCCGACAAGAGCTGAACGTTATTGGTGTGCAGCCATGAAATGAGTCTACTTGGTTGAACCATAATTTGCTATATATTATACTTGACTGAAACAAAAGAAAGTGAGTAAAACAAATGCCTTTTTGGGATTCGGTGACCTTTTGACTTGAGATGAAAATGACGTTCATATATAATACACGCGTTTACCTTTGACTCCAGGAGCGTTTAACGATTGCCTCAACTTTTGAAGGCATTGTGTAATTTGAAAGGTGGCAATTATATTAAAAACATCGTAAATTAAATGTTTGAATCCTGGAAGACGCTGACCCATAATTATTTGGTCGTCAACACTTATGTAACGTTTGAATTCAATCTGAGAGAGGTCGCCAGTCACTACGAGCAAGTGCGAGAAGTAAAAACACGATTATGTTGACGATTGATGAATCTTCCAAGAGGGGGAAGCAATTCGTCAGCGGCTGTTGATCAATATCGTATGCCGTAGTAAATATGATGTCGCATAAAATATGCGTCAGAAACATGCATCCTAGAAAATATACGTAAGAACATTAGCGTCGTAAGAAGTATACGTAAGAAATTATGCGTAGTAGAAAAATATGCGTACCAAAATATACGTCGTAGAAAATATACGTCGTGGATAATATACGTTATAGAAGATATACTTCGTAGCGAATGAATGTGGTAACGATCTCATCGGGTGTGAGTACAAGTGGAGGGTAGGGAAATTGATTTTATGCGTTGATGTTTAATCTGAGGAACTCCGAGCGGTCATGCACGCCAAAACAATCAAACCGAACCAAATTTTATTGTTTAAGCGGATCTAGCAGGTATGTTGTAGGTCAACCAACAAAGTACGCCAAATTTACGTCTGCACTTTAAATTCGAAGACTAGTTAATCTCAATATCATAACCTGAACAAATTTTAAGAGTTACCGCTATACCAAAACCTCTTCAGAACAATTCATATACACATTAAGCAGATGTATATAAAATACTTCTTGTTATAAAGTAAGTCGAGTGGCGTTTTAGATTTCACCTGACAATGTTTTACACTTTACTCAGAAGAATGCTTTGTAGAAATTCTGCGCGGCCGCGCCGAAGGCGCGGACGCTCATTAACCGTTACAACTTTACACCACTGAGAAGCAGGGCCTTCCGCGCCGGAGGCGCGGTTGGCCCTGCTTCTCAATACATAACCACACTTTTTCAAAACTTCATTTGATCCTTGAGCTGGCCAGCTAATGATATGGTATGAATTTATAAATTATGTACACCGACGGAGAAGTCAACATCGTTTCAACTGTTTTTAATAACCAGTTTGTTTTCAAACTTTACAGCTTCATTTCTAGACTGCTTCAACTTTCCGCATTCAATCTTAATGAAATTATGAGGCGTTGTGTAAAAATTTCCTCAAACAATTATTTAATGTAATCTTATACAGATAGAATACAAGTTTATAAGAATTAATTCGTTAATCAATCATCTCATTAACCAGTTAAGCGATGTCTACGGATACACCTATTTAGTTGTGATTAATATCTCAGTATGCTCTATTATTATGGCCAATCAATTATTGCCAGTTTTGGTTGCTGGCAGCTTCGGGCATAAACATGATGAGCAGCTTTCTACACATTTATATACAAATTAAAGCTGTTATTACTGCATCTGTCTTTCAGGCCACTTTGCAATCAAGAATCACATTCGAGAGACAACTTAAATTCAACAAATTCCAATATTCAATATTATATGTACCTTCAATAAATATCAAGCAATGGCGCTGTATAAAAACTTCATCATCGAAATTATTACACATATTTGTATACACATTAAATATTTGTGTATATTTATTTTTTGTTAATTAACAGTCTCTTAATTTAGTTCAATGGTTATTAGGGTTCCATCTTACAGCACCGTGTACTTTATTCTACATGCGAATCTCTTTAAGTTTTTTTGAACTTGATCAAATAGGGTGCCACCAATGTATACAACCGCAGCATAATGTTTGTGAAAATGTTGCTCAATCAACCGGATTACTTTATGCGGGAAAAACAGAATGAAATAATAATTGGTATTTTGGGACAGCCTAAATACCAGCGTCTGCCGGTTCAAGAAGTGTTCATCGAGTGGAAGAATAGATTTCAGTCTTTCTCCGATACGACAGACACGTCTTCAGCTTCCCCCGAAGGTCAACGTGAAACTCAAAGGGTTGGAAATTCTATTCCACACTTGGAGCCAAATCCACCAAATTCTGAGACCCCCGCTGAAGTGTCAATCGAGGCTTCTGTTCCAACAACCGTATCGTCTCAAAGCCCAAGTCTTTCAGAAAATACGATGAAGCGTTCAGAACCCGGAATCGTTGTTACTGGAAATGACAACACCATTTATTACATATCAACAACAACCATGAACAATATTAACAACAGTTTCATCAAATCGAGCATTCTCAATGGAAATCTTGAATGGATAGTTGATGGCAAAAAATATTCACGTAAGACATTAGATATTGAAATTTCATGTCCAAGATAGGACGATAGGAGCAGGCTCGGATGAAAAAGCTTCAAGTTTCATTTTTAATGCAGCTGACGAAATTGAAAGCCTGTTGGAAAAATACGAAGGTGAGTGCAAAATGTGGAGAATGTTGTTGCTAAAAAGTGTGTACTCCGTAATTGACTGTGTTTGCTTTAACAGCTGGAAAACAAACAAAGACCAGCAAAACGCTAAAAAACGGACAGTTTTTGTACTTGAACTGGAGGTACGATAGAAAATGCGGCAGCGACAAATACAACGAAAAGAAACTTTTATCTGCCAGAGTTGATGAGCCAAAGGTCAAGAAGCATTTTAAGGACCTCACAAATTGCGGTGATTGCGATTACATTTTAAGAGCGAATGCTAACAAAGAGGTACAGTTTCGATGCTCTCAGGAAGTGAAAGCTGCGGTTTGTTTCAACCTGATTTTATTCATTTGCAGGATCTGAAGGATTCGTTGAAGTTGTTCAAAAACCAAATCAAACCAGACACGGACTACATTGTTGTCATCCTCAACGCTCACGGCTGCAACCGGACGCTGATCATTGACGATGACCTTGAACCCGTAGACATCTTTGACGAAATTGTTGCCATGCTTGACTACAGCAACTTCCCGGAACTAGCTCAAGATAAACCGCGGTTGTACTTGGTCAACGCTTGTCAGGGCTTCCATAAAGATAGTGCACAAGAATTTGCAAAGAACAAAAAATCTGAGAACTTCGAGGACTACTCGTCGCCGTACTTCATTTTTTGTGCGACGTCGCCAGATGGAAGTAGCTTCGGTAATAAAGTAGCCGGAAGCGTTTTCTTCAGAGCGATTTACGAGGGCGGCTTCAGTAAGGACGTGGCCATGTGCGACATGATTGCCAAGGTACGAGTTGGTTTTGTTGTCTGAGAAGAAGAGCTACAATGGAAGTTAAAAATCAGTTTTTCCATTTTTTCGGATAGGTCCAGAGGAAAGTGGATGAGAATGCAGGCGAATTGGAGAAAGTTCAAACAACGAGCATAATGCAGAATTCCAGGTTTGAGACTAACAAATTCATGTTCACTGCTCCTAAACCTCGGGACCAGGAGCCAAGATGGACTTCGCAGCTAAATTTTCGTCGTCCTGTCTTGACAAAATCTGATTATTGTTCCCTGGTTTTTAGTTTTGCATTGATTGGTGTAGTTTGCTCGTTACTATATAATTTGTGATAACCGGTTACAAGTGTGTGCATTAGTTGTTATGACGATTAGGCAATCCAATGACTATTAGAAACCTCGGAGAAAAACGGAAGGATAAACTACATTCATACAACTGTCCGCTTCAACAAATACACTGGGGAAGCCGTAAATTCCCGAGAATTCCACGTGTTTTGTCATACGATTTGATGTAAATACGATCCCGACCTAATAAAAAATGCGCAAAGATGTCGTGAGCGAGTGAAGAAATTCGCGTTTGATTGAGCTGCTCATCGTACATGTCCTGAAGTGAGATGCGAAATTCGTCTAGCTGAGTAGATCAAGTTAAGTTACGTACATGCAAGCAAATGTATAGGCATAATAGCTGGTTTCGGTTCAGAAGAGTTGTATGTAATTTTTGGCGCCAAAAACTCGTTAGTGAGTTTCTGGTGAGAAGATATTGGAGAGAAGAGTTAATAGAGGTCCAGTGTGCAAGAAATATTGTTAGCCAGTGAACCAACGCCTCGCAAACTTATTCGAGATAGCAGTTGAGCGTATTTACATTCTGCAATCAACCAAATGTAAGTTCGGGATTTTCTCATCGACATATAGTAGGAATCATAAATGATTGCTTTAAGGCAGCGGACATTTTGACGAAATCAGTTCGAATTTTGTACAATAAAATTTTCCAGAAAATTGGCTAACAAAAAACATGGTCACCGGTATATAAATAAAAGGCCTGCGGACTTCAAAGGCTGCCTCCAGTTCTACTGTGAATTTTTTGCGTGACGCTGTCTAACGATTAATGACGTTGGATGTCAACTTGAATGCCGCTAAAAAGACGATAGTGCTTTCTTCTTCCGCCCATACAGGAAGGACCTCTGAGCATGAACAATGAAATTATCAAACTGAAGAGTTATATACTTGGAATGGAGTTGAAGCTTGCTTCGCTTGATGTACTCCTACTTCCGGGAGTGAGAGCAAAGTTGTGTTTTCTGCGTGAGGCTCGTGTGGATCGCAGTTAAGCTGATTCATTGAGGAGCGGCTAAAGTTCTTACATCAGCCAAGTTGACTATAAGCTCGTCAAAAGTCTTTATTTCCCAAAGTTTAAGTGAATATTTGACTAAAAAAGTTCGATTTCAAATTGCAGTCGATTCCGCAAACAACAATTCTTATTTCCTTCGTTTGAAGTGCTTCAAGGTTGTATTTCTGACACTTGCCTCTTGTGAAAGGTCAAGATGGCAACTTGCGGCAGCAGATTTGAGAACTTCTTGAATTTGCACTTTGAGGAAATTAGTCGGAATGTACATTTAACTGGTGCACTGCTGATGGCCTTGAAAGCCAGAAGATACATTGATGCAGATAATTATCATGAGTTGGTGAGTTTGTGCTCTTTCTATTTTCAAATACGGTGGGAAATGTTTTCACACTGTCTGTAATTTTGGCTAATTCTCTTTGACAGTTGAATCTAAACGTGCACGACCGAGGCTTGCGGTTTTTCGAAATTCTAATAGCTCAACCTGCTGATTTCGAGTCGTTGATCAAAACAAAAGCTCTAATTACTTGCTTGGAAAGCAGAAATCACCACCGGCCATCAGTGGCAGAAATCTTCACCCAGTGGGTTGAAGGGTACTCCACGAAGAGATGGTCTGAAGAAACGAGCAGCGAAGTATCGGGCAGGAAAGATTCGAGCAGTGAAGAATCGAGCAGCGATGAATCGAGCAACTGGGAAGAAATGAACAGCGAAGAACAACAACGCGAGCGCTTGTGTTCAAAAATCAGAGAAACAAGAATTAGCAAAAAACTTGGATCAGGTGTCTTGAAGTGGTACTTTGGCGAGAACCAAATTAAAAACGGTAACGATCTTAAAATGCTTTAAATTCGGCGTGTGACTGAACGGGTATATTGTGTGTGATCTTGCAGCTGAACACATTTTGAACCTGGTAGACCCATTTGGAGGTATTAAAATTTTGTAAAAACGTTTTTCATATACCATGTACCGGGATTTTAAACGTGTGTTTGATTCTGCAGGAGCCGAAGAAATAGGCACCGCTAAAAAACCAAAGTACGGAAAAGTTTTGTACTTGAATTGGAGATTTGACATTGAAGGCCGTTGCAAGACCTACAACAAACTTAAACTTCAAACTGCCGTTGATGAAGGATTGTATGCCGAGAGATTTTTTGAATGGCTGACGTGCGGTGGCAGACCAACAATCCGCAAAAATATCTCAGGAAAAAGAGTAATTAAATATAAAACCTTGCAAGAGAGTTTCCTTCCTGAAACTAAAACATAACGCTGGTATCTTCCTTTTAGAATTTGAAGGTGGCTGTACAGCTATTCAAAGATGAAATTACAAATTGGCTTGAAGCTGAGAAAACGCTGGATTACATTCTCGTCGTCATCAACTGTTACGGCTACAAAGGGCAAATCCTCACTGATGGGCTCCAAACCGCTCAGCTATACAAAGATATAATTCGAGAGTTGGACCATCCTAGAATTAATATGTTGGACGAAAATGTACCTCGCTTGTATCTGGTTAACTCTCACCAATTTACAAATAGAGAATTGCTTTCTAAATTTGATGAGGAACCTGAAATATTCCATGGGAACAGCTGTCGGTCGCCTTTTTTCATCTTGCACTCTTCATTGATCAACACAAATGGATCTAATCAGAACTTGGAAGGCACCAGCGTCTTCTTTCAGGCAATCATGGATGAATTCAAAAGCGGCGTTAACATGTTCAATATGATCAATCAGGTACATAAAAATACAACCGCAAGTTAAAAAAACAATATTTTAGAGATTGACAACTTGCTTGTAGAAACTATGAAAAATTGCGGCAAATATATCTACATTGTCATGAGGTCCGTGGGTTATTAAATAACAGTTCATTTGTTTGCTCCTAGGTCCTAACGAAGATTGACCATTATGCCCATCAGAGACAGCAAAAATTTTGGTTATGCATCACGCAGTCGCCTACGTTTAAAGTAAACCAGTTCAAGTTCAAACCCAGATCCGGGTCTCTTAAACCGTCTGCAACAAGCAGTTTTAGTGCAAACGACGCGATTGGTGTTTCCTTAGGATCTTGCTTTGTTATGTGGTTCACTTTGTTTGCAGCACTTTTCATGTCCGAGTCTGGAACTAGAAGTGGAAATAGGAACAAAAATTCTACTTGACGAAAACCTGAACAACAGGCTCAACGCAAGCTGGGTAGCAAGAAAGAGTCTTGATTGATGTTTTCGTATGTCTGAAATTGCTACTAGACAGTTCGTATTAGTGTTAGGGATTATGAATTTTTTAATTTGTGCCCAAAAAGCGTTTTGGCAATAAGCGTTGTATTGCTATTCATTCAGATTGAACCAGTATGCTCTTGACAATAAATAAATTTGATCAGTGCAGTTTCAATATCTCCCGCAGTAAAGTCCAAACTTGAAAAAGTTTGGTATTTGATTTTGGGTTGAGGTGATAGGCCGCTTCATTTTACCCATGTTAGGTCCAAGGTAGGTCCAAATATGTTGAACCCTATGCCCAAAGTGGGCCTCCAAAGAATTCGACGGCGAAAAATCTGGAAAGTCGCACAGCTTCGACACGTGAAGACCTAAAAAAATCTTGTTTACACCAAACGACGCTTAAACATATGTACTTTCATCCTATTATGCTGCTTGAAAATTTTGGATCTTTAAAGCGGCTCAAAACGCCAAAAACCTGAACCGGAAGTGCCGTCGAATTCCTTGCTGAGCTTCTTGTACGAAAACGCTCCTCAGGAACTCGATCGGACTTTTTCGAGGACGTACCTGACCCTAAGCACTACCTTTGTGCAAATTTTCAGATTTTTGCCCAATTTTGTTTTTGAGCTAGAGACCAAAAGGCTCAAAAACCAACCAATACTGGGCGGTCCTGCAGCCTTCGAAGTCAGCTGAGCTCGGTAAGTTCACTCATCAGATGCATTTTTAGGTCCTCTACCGTCTGAAAAAAGTTTCAAGCCTCTA